>JAODTR010082915.1:0-14631 GCA_025399935.1 Amblyopsis rosae | reverse complement strand
TATGCAAGAACTATTTAGGGAAGAAGCATACAGCTGGGATTCTGTCTGTAATGGAGTGGCCAGCGCAGTCACCAGATGGGAGCAGCTTGACCGTGTGGTACGGTAGGTCTGCAAGGCTGTAATTGCTGCAAATGGAGGATTCTTTGACGAAAGCCAAGTTTGAAGGACAAAATTATTTAAAATAAAAATCATTATTTCTAACCTCGTCAATGTCTTGACTACTCATTTGCAACTCATTTGAGGAAAGAATGTGTGAGTTTTCATAGAAAACATGAAATTGACTGGGTGACCCCAAACTTTTGAACGGTAGTGTATGTTCAGTATTTACAGTATATTTGAGATGTATAAAACATTAGGAATAACAAGCTGAACACCTTATCTTTGAGTATAGCTTATGAAAAGTGAAACAAAGTGTTAAGACTTGCAAATCATAACTTAAAGGCAAATTTACTTGTGAAAAGAAATATAAAGTAATATCTCTTGGCGGCCAAATGAGCTTGTTTCCTAAATTATTTGTCCATTGTAGTGTTATAGAGATTTTTCCACTATGCTCATCAAAAATGGAAAGCGTGGAGGAAAAAAAGTTTGCATAGTTGGAATGAAAAATATGGTTCTAGGATGTGAGAGTTCATCCACCATGCTGCCTGACAACACTGCTGGTGGTGCTGGAGCAGGCACTGTTTTTATTGCACATATTGGCTCCTGTGATAAAAGCAAACCATGTTTGAGTGACAGCTGATATTTGAAATAACATCATGCGGGGTTAAAAAAAAAAAATCACCTGTGTTTTGGTCAAGAATTCAACAGGAAATCAAAAACATTGAGTTGTTTCACTGGAATTTTTTTGTTTTTAATTGCGTTATGTATGTATTAAAATAAAGGCTACAATTTTAAACGTGAACAATACAGATGGCTTTAATACTTTGCTGGCATCTACTGGACGAGTAAGGGTAGTGCACTCACTACCATGGCCTGTCAAAAATAAAAGTCAAACTTTGTTTAGATTAACCATTATTTTACGTAATTATCACATCTGTAGGCTACTGGGTACATACTTCATTGTGGTCAATGATTTAATGTTTTATTATATTTCAGGAAAATACTTTAGACATCAAGCATAACATATACTGTACATTTGAAGAATAAACTAAGTTCTATACACACAACACTGAAAAACTTGTTCTTAAATGTTTCCTTCTGCAGTCGTCCATAATTGTCAGACCACAACAGACGCTAGTATTACTTTAAAGCATGGTAAATACTTATAACATCATGAGAAACAACGGTGACCTGTCTGAAAGACAAGTCAAAAGCTTTTATATGAAAACGTCATAGTTTATGATAAATATGCAGATACTTAAAATTATCTTGAAAAATAGGCAGAACAAAAACAGTGCTTTGACAGACATTCTGTGGTCATGAGGTCTGCAAAAATGTACAGACACAATTGATACATCCTCATTCAGCTTCACTTCCCAATATTTCTTGACCGTCACATCTGCACGACTGCACTGCTGAAGGGGAAACATGATTGTTCTGGCTAGTTATGACGCAGGTGGAACACTGAGGTTTACTAGGAGAACCAGCAGATGCACACGGGTGTGGATAACAGTCCTCTCTACATCTTCTGGATCTCAAAGAGGCGCACATCAGTGTCATACCAGATTGGAGGGTCCACGTTGCTGTTTGTAGAAAAACAAGAACCTTACATCTACTCAAGGGCAGTACAATCTGTTCAAAAGGCAATGTGGTCAGTGACTAATGCTGCACTCACCGCAAGTAGACGACACCCCACATATAAGTGCGGAACCACATGGCGGTCCCTGCATTAGCCTGATACTTTCTGATAAGGATCGGGTGCGGCACTGGCAGTAGACCCACTAGTGTGCCGTGCTGGAGAAACTTCAGGATCTCTGACTCATCTGTTAGTCCCCTGGAGAGACACCGGATGACAGAAATAACTCCTACGGTTCTGTTTGCAGGGGGTATTAAAAAGGTATCTCTCACATACTGGCAGTAGCAGGGAGAAGAGCAGTGTTTACGTACTTGTCGATGCAGATCTTCTCAACCTGGGGAACAAGGACTTGCAGGAGGCGCATAATTGTCTGCAGGGGAAGTTTACACTTCCAGGAGAGAACCTGCAAGAAAACAGATACATCTGGTTAACTCTATTTATGACATCATGAGAACGTTTTGAACCTCTGAATAAACTGGTTAATTAATTATTTTAAATGATTAATTAATTATCGCCAATAACTGTAATAGAACTCACCCATTCAGGTGTGGGGCTCCAGTAGGATGTGGAAGATGCACTTGATAAACGGCGCCTTTGCATTTCAGCTTCAGTGTAGAAAACATCCTAGTATAGAAATATATTGCCTTACCTGCATGTTTCTATATAAGCCATTGTCTCATTCTCACAACCACATTCACTTACTTCACTGTCCCTGCCAGAGTTGGACTCTGTGTCGCTGGTCCCAGCATTGGCACTTGGGTCTGAGCTGAGGGTTTGTGGGGAATCTGTCTTGGGTACTGACACCATTGTACCATCTTCTGACACCTGGGACTTCTCAGTCAGTTTATCGATGCCTGTTGAAAGCCACTTCCTTAAAGGCACTAGATAATTGCATAGCATTGCATGATCAGTCTGACTTAAATGTTTGCATGGAGTATGGAGTACGGATATAGTTGATGGAAAATGTCACACGCTGTAGAAATTGGATCCCTGGAAGCCTTGCCTTTATCATGCAAATGTAAAGCTCTATTTACATAACTCACAAAGTTAAAAAATAACCACAAGGAGGAGATACCTATTGCTTATATTTGCTGCAAACAAATCAGAGGGTTATAGTTTACAAAAGCAAATGCTATCTAGTTCAGACAGCGAACACTAGATGGCGGTATGGTGACATCGTTTCGTTAAAGCTCCTAAACACACTGCAGCTAGCTATTCATTGTCCTGCCCAATGTTAACAATGAGGAAATATACTGACCTTGATGCCAAAATGAAAAGTATTTAATCTTCTAAATTAAATCTGTTTTATTATATACAATGAGGTCGCTGAATGAGGTTGAACCACTTAGAGCAAAACAATCTAATTCGTTATAAAATCAGTTAAGTTAATAGAGGAGACATGAATTTAATTATATTTTCAACAAAAGGTGTTAGCCTGCTAACGTTGAAGCCTGTCTGTAGTGTAAAGCACTTTATAGCCTTCCTAGCAGTTACTTAGGTCTTGTACCTGGAATGGCGACCAGACTGGTTTTCAGTGTTCCCGGCTCTGCGGGCACTGCAGGATGGGAGCCTTCCATGGAGACTGTCTCCTGAGAGCTGGTGCGAGAAATGACATCTGGCAACTTCTTTTTCCTCTGCAAGGCTTTCTGTATGGAGGCGGGGTCAGAGGGAACGTTGGCCAGCTGATGGAACACATTACGCTTGCGTATGATGGCGTACACCAGGTTGCAGTTACCTGGGAAAGGGCACAAATATACCATGAATAAAAATGCATCAATGAGGACTGCTTCGCACACACGTCTTACCATCAAACTGGTACTGGATGATATTGTTGAAGGCCTCGAGCAGGAAGAACACAAGGTGGTGGTTCTGGGCTGCAGAGAACAGGAACCAGTTGGTGGAGAAGGCCTCCAGCAGGTGGAGTAGTTTGTTAGCTGATACCATAGACAGGCTTTTCAAATACGGAGACACTGCAGAAGAACAGTGGTCAGTATTGTCAAGACAAACATGAAATAGGAAACCAGTGAGTTCATGAGATAGGATACATGACACTAATATATGTGATACTTGCTGAAGGCTTGTGTATTCTTGTAATACAACATTTCCGTTTTTAAAGCTGTATATGTACATTTTTATAGTACTGTATGCCATTAAATTTGATTTGCTGTTGCTAGTATCTTCCCATGCCCTTATCCAAGTAAAGCCAGTTGGATTTGATTGTAAACAGTTTTTTACCAACAGTGTAACTACCTGAAGGATGGGAAGCACAGCATGCTGCAGTATAAATAAAAAGGCCTGCTGAAATTCCAAATAATATAGCTTTTTTTTATGTTTTAATTACGAGTGTATACGGTATACGTTATATGACCAGTTGGTGCCAACAATGAAAAGCTGGGTGGGATAGCTTGGCATATGTTATCCCGCACTGCTTTTAATGATGATACCATTTACCATTCATTAATTTAGTGCCTTGCAAGAGCAAGAGTTCTACCTTAACAGAGGCCACCACTACATACCGTTCACAACAATGGTTAGCAGACAGTCAAACAGAGGCTGGAGACGTTGGTGCCCACTGGTGATAATCTTGTGGAAGACCTGCAGTTAAAAATATATTATTATTATTATTATTATTATTATTATTAGATTACAATTAGCAGATACTTGTATATACAGTTACAAGTATTTTGGAGCTGGAGTGAGGTACTGTAACTGGATAAACCAGATGGATTGTTAGTCACAAGTCCATCTGGGGAGCCGTCCATCGTTTGAAATGGACAGGCACTAAATAAATACCTAGCAGATGATTGGATGAACCATCTTGTAATTTTCGCTGTTTGAACACCTAAACCACGCCCGTATAGCTATCAACGTGACGCTGATTGGCAGGTTTAGGTGCTACTCAGACACCATCGACACAATGATTTCTAGGCTTTCCAGACTGATTCTCAAGTTCAACTAAAGCTCGCAAGATCAGAATGGTCTTCCGAGGCTGGGGGTGAGACATCTCAAGTATGCTGTTGGGGATCAGAACATGTACTGTAGTGGGAGTATCGGGAACCTTACCACTACAAGCAGGTCTGCATGAGTCCCTGTGAACACTGGAATGTCCATGGTCAAGTGGACAGAGTAGGGCTTGTTTAAACGCACGCCAAAGTTTCTCTCCCCGCTCAGCAAGAGCAAGATGAACACACCAATGTGCATGAGTCCAACACGGGCTGCAACCGAGCAGAAAGGCAACTTAGAGACACACTGTGTCTCTGTGGGTCATAGTGTGAAATAAGTAACTAGTACAGTAACTTATTACAATTCCTGAGTAGCTTGCCCAACACTGGTGACCCGCTCATAGAGCAAGGCCTCTGATACAGCTAGAGACGAGGCTTACACTGATCAGCCCTGGCGTCGTTCAGGTAGAACAGTATGGGCACCAGTATGTCCAGCACGTCGCTGCTCTTCAACACAAAGAACAGGAACTTCTGCAGTGGGGAGACAAGACAGATTGAATCCTAACGCAACACTCCTCGATGGCTTTACAGTGGCCCTGGCTCACTGTTTATGTTTGAAATTGAAGCTGGTTGTGGATGCATGGGGAGGAGGGTAGTTTTCAACCAAAAACTACTTTTGTTTCCACCATGGGTAACTGTGGAAACACATTGTACATATCTTTTTAGAGGTTATTAGGCTAAATATGGACTTTGTCCAAATATTTACATGATACTACACATGTAGGTTTCCTCCTAACCTTATTGAAGTCACAAAGCTTCCAGAAGAGTACAAGCAGCTCTTGGTGGAACTGAATTTTCTTGGTGGAGTTAGGCAGATACGTCTGAGTCAAGGGGTTGGTCAACAGACGAGCTAGGCCCTTCAATACAAAGTCATAGTCCTGACAAATGAAGAGACACAAACGCGGCTTGTGACGTCGTGGTTAAAGGCAGAAACACTCATGTGCAGTACTTTCTTCTCTATGCCCCACTGGACCTACCTCTTCTCTGTGAATTCTTGACAGATAATTCACAAACAGGTTATCGGGACCAGCAGGCTGCAATAAACAAGGTGAAGGTTTACAGCGATGAAATGCACACGGCCTGATACAACCTGCTATGACTCGGCTCATTCTCGGCCCTCTGCCTGCCTACCTCCTGTTCCTCCATGCTGGACGGGGAGGCAGAGCGGTGGGAAGCCCCTCCCTCGTGCTCCAGAGTTACGATGAGGATCTGCACCGCCTGCTCCACCAGCTGCTCCCGGTAGTCAGCGAACAGCAGGTGGTTGTAGGGTATACCGTAGCCCACCGGGTCATAGGCACACACCACATTGAGCAGGGAGGTAAACAGAGGCAGGGCATGCCTGTGGAATTTAATGCACAGACATGCAAATGGTGTAACCAGTGCGGGAAGTACCAATCATACAATCTCTCTCTGGGGTTAAAATAGTGGGCATTATCTGAGTGATGTTTTGATGTAGAGATGCTAAAATCGAGTGTTGTTCAAACTTACACAATATCAGCTTTGGACGTTAACATTTTATGTTGAACTTTCAATATGACGCATATGTATTCATTTCGAGGCTTGCCTACTAATATACTTGACCAATAAACTAGTGTGCGCGCATACAAGCATACAGAAAGAGAAATTTTCCTCATGACTACCTTTCCATCTGTCACTGAATCACATTCCAAATACTTCTCATATTCACATATCCTGTCGAGAAATTAGCCGGGGGGAGGGGGGGGCCTGCACCTGTTTGTTTTGTGTGTTTGCTAAGCGAGACGTGCGCGTTCACGTGCATGCATGCGCCCGTGTGTGTCACATATAAATGTTCATGTGTGTGCTTCCCACCTATTCTCTGTGGAGCAGAAGAAGGTAACCCAGGGGTTGAGAACGCTGGTATCTGAGCAGGGAGGCAGGTACATGGCCTCAGAGAAGCAGGTTAGCAACAGTCTAAGCAGCTCTGTCCTGATGTCCACCGCATGGAAGGACAACGATGTAGCCAGAGCCAAAGCATGCAAACGGTTTGAGAAATATATCTGTCAACACTATGTTGGCACAGGATCGTACATCTTCTCATTTCCCAATCAATACTAGAGCAGACTGCACCTGAAATCACCTGTTCATGTCATGGATGTAATTGAGGGGAGGTGACTGTGCAAATCCCACCCCTGCCTCCCAGATGTATTCACAGCTATCGATTGACTGCATGTCTTCCACTGAGTCCTGTATGCATAGGACAATGAAAAATACAATTATTAAGAAGCTGTATATTATTATATTATTATATAGGGAGGGACAGTCATTCTTGCTAACTTAGAGCTCAAATCAAAACAGTATCGCTCCGCGGTCCTCCGCAGCGCCACCTCACACGTCAAAATGCATTGCATGAGGCAAAGCATAGTGCTACGACTTTGTTGATGTGAGCCATTTTAGCCACATTGTTCATGGTACTATTTACAGAGCCTGGGCTGTGTAGAAGTATCAGATTCTTTTTTCAACACGCACAGTGAATGGTAAACTAGCAAAATGTGAGAAGATATTTGGCGAATTTGACAAAATGCGTATTATCATACAATTAGCTTGCAATATCTTATTTGAAATTAGTAGATTTTAAAGAGACACAATAGAATGGTGAACGTGCTATACGGGTTGTAACAGACACCATTATGGAAGCGTTTCCTTGACAAATATTTATTTTTAACCGCAGTGCTGCCATATGACATTGCCACATCATCCTTAGTAATCATATTCTGCTATCTTTCTTCAGGTTCGGTGGGACAGTTTTATTCCAGGAAGGCAGGTAGCTAAAATAAATCTTTTGTACATTGAGCTCAGGCAAACACTGGAAAGGCATGCATGCCTATTACTGTAAAAGCCAATGCCATTAATTTCTGCTGCGTGCTAATGAAATAACAGACATGGCAGTGTAACGTGTACATCTGTCAATGCTCACAGGGCCCCTCTTGTGGCTGTGCACAGTGAAGTCAGGGCAGAAGAGCAGATCAGCAACGGCCAGAAGCAGCGATTCGGCGAGCGGACGAGCGCCATCATCATCATCGTCCATCTCATCTGACTGAGAGGGTGACACAAGTGGTGATATGGGTGACTGCTGTATTCCAAATAACAACACACATCTAAATGGTTACATTTCTGGCTGTGAAAACTGTTCAAGGTGGGCATCAGCTATATGTCCAAAGAATGCTGCTCTGTAATGTATACTGTTCTGTAAAACGTATTATGTAATGGCAATGATATTGCCCACTCAGTACCTATTCCATCCATCTTGGAAATGTAATCAATTTTACCAAAGCCCCTTCCAAAATTGACTTCCATTCGGTTTGGGTAAGGAGGTATTAATAAACAGGAGAAATGCCTGCTTTACCACACAGCTGGGGTGAGGAAACCATGTATTTTAGTCAATCTAAAGATAGACATTCACTGTAGCACACCAGTATATTCAGCACACATGCAACCTAAGGAAATTCATACTGTTATGAAAGGGTAACACAAAATACTACTCATGTAGTTCTGTTTAAATTAGTGTGTTTTTTTTTTTACCAGAGGCAGAAAAAAAGGTTTTTGTGGTGATAGAAAGGTTATTCAAATGTAAACAAATGACATCAGTGATGTCAATGTGACACATGGCAATCAGTCAAACAAGCTAATGGAATGGTAAATGTGCCGTTTATGTCTTTCTCCCCCCAATGTTACGTTAACCATGAGCATTAAATGGTTTGTCTTGGTTAATACAGCATGTTAATCTATGTTCACTCACCCCGGCCCGCCCAGCACCGGGAACAGTAGACCAAAAGAAACCCCTCCAATCCTGGTCCTCGAAAATATATGGCAGGATGCGCGTCAGAATACGGGTGCAGTTCAGTACCACCTGCTTCTCCCTCTCTGTGGGGCACCCAGACTCTGCCCCCTGCACCAGCTTTTCCACTGCCTGAAGATAAGAATTGGGCCAGAGAGAAAACGTGTTAATTAAAGAGAAACTGACATATTGCTAATATGCTGAATCTGTCATGATGTGATTCTCACACACAAAGTTCCCAGACTTAACCAAAATGTTGAATAACATGTGGTTATTTGGTTATGCAGTATATTAGCAATAATACACATCAGTCCATGGCTTCAGTACAAAATATAAGAAAACTAAAATGGTGGAAACCTACTACTATAGCATAGCTAGTGTGTGCACTGCCAGTAGGCCTATTGTTTCTGACAGGGAGCCTCCAACGGAAGCAGTTGATGAGGAAGGAAGGGGAGGAAGGGGTTGCCTTGGTTATTTCCTACATTTTAAATCAGAGGACACATGATGACAGAATCCTGTTTTAAAAATAATTTTTCTTATCATTACATTATGTATTATGCTTGCTCTAATCTCCCTGCAAACTTTAAACAAAGTAAAATGTTATACAAATCAGCAATAACATATACCTTGTAGCAGAGGGTAGCTAAATTGGAAGGTGATTCTTCTCGAACAGCTCTTATCTCTGCAGCTGGTACCAGTGCAAAAACATCCTGCACTGTGGTGGTGGCGTCTGCCCAGAACTGATCCCAGAAGGCGTCATCTGTAGCTTCCACCGGCTGTGGAAAATAACGCATACTATTATATAATCTCATGCTCCTCTACTGCTTATTATAACCAAATACAATAGACCAGGCAGCAGGGTTATGATTCAGGTGAAATATAGATATACAATATTCTCTGTGGCGTTGATAGGTATATATTCCTTTATGAATTAACAGGGCACTGTTGGTTCATCATCGAGGCAAAGATATGATCGTCTAATTGTAATGTAAACACAGCCTCTGTAGCTAAATAACAGGCTTTGATGGCACTAGCTTTTCTGCACAATACACCTGCAGCATCTGGCTCACGACGGTATATAGCCTACGTCATGAGCCATTTTTCTGCGCCAGTGTAGATCAAAACCAAGAAGCGTAACGGGTGTTGGTTCAATCGATTCATATCTGATAACATTGATTTGTGTAGAATCTGATATTACAAAATATCGCAGCGATAAATAAATTGACAGAATGTCTGTCATTGCTGGGAAAACGTGATTGTAGTTTATTACACCGTTAAACATGTCCTATAGCCTACATTAAATGCATTAGACTACAACATGTCTATTAGGATACGAGATTAAAAGACCTTTTCTGCAGGATATTATTTCCACGGTGCACTCTCAATTATAGGGAGCCATCTGACGCGCTAGTAGCAATTTCAATTTTCTTCCTATCGACGTCTTTAACTAATAATAATATAAATACCTGTGTTTTGGTTGTCAGTTGTATCACGGCTTTCCTGAAGTTAAGTTTTGAGTCGGTGCTGCCCATTTTTATATTTTTCTTTATTATAGAGGGATGATGTGAATCCCTATTAATTTCACCTCCTTCCTTCGCTGAAGTCTAATTCGCGGAGGCGTTGTACACGATTGGCTGCCTGGAACGTGAAACACAGGCAGACTTCCTGGTTCTGAAATCCAGCCTGGTCCTAGCTCCGTTTAGTTACTGTACATGTTTTGATCATTTTGCATTATTCATCAGCATGTTGGTTTGCCTGTTTTCTTATGAATTCGTAGGTTTACGTGTATATTGTTTAGGCCATGTGCTAGGCTACACGTAGGCTGACTGTGAAATAATAAGCCTATTGAAAGCCTACCATAGTCTACTTTGTTGTAATGTTGTAAAAAAATGTATTTCAGGCAAAAAAGATGTTATAAATAGCGTCACCTTGTGAAAGGCATACTTATTTAGCACTAGCCCATTTCGTTTTCTAAACTATTTAAGCCTACAGTGGCAACATGCTACAACACAGGTAATCAACATTTTAAAAAGTATGCGTAAAATTACATGAATACTATAATATAAACGATTTGAAGGTAACGTTGAACTTTATATGATAAAAAAAATTGTTTTATACCTTTATTTAACTTTATTTAATTTATTGAGATTAATAATCAAGTGTCCTGGCCAAGACAGCAGCCACCAGCAGATTCAAAACATAAAAACACAACATTTACAACGAGAGTATTAATAACAATTATACAGCAATAAGTGTCACAGTCGTCAGCATCATGGATTTAAGACAAATGTATATGCTTTAAATGTATCATTTAAAGCATATACATCTAGATGTGCCTATATATCCAAGTTAGACAGTAAGACTGTAAAAGCATTAAGTGAGACCAACTCTCTAATGTACATTATTTTGTAAAGTATTCCAAGCAGAAGGTGCAGCATATTTAAAAGCCCGTTTCACCAATTCAGTACGGACTTTAGGGCGCAATAAGAGATAAAAGTCCTGTGAGCGAAGACCAGATCGTGCCATACTGTATGTATTTCCCAAAGTAACACGGATCTTTTTGTTTACTCTGCAGCGCAACCTTAGCAACGATCACGAAGATGACGTCATTCTGATTAATAATATAGAAAAAATTGCTACATTCAAGTAGGCTACATTATATAACATTATATCTACTACAAATCTCTCTACCCTACGTGGTGGGGAGAACACTGTCGTACCACACGTGTTCGCGACTCTGCGCAGTCGCACTACCATGTAAACATTTGCGATCGGTTGTCACAGGTACCGTACTAGATGAGGGTAATCTTAAAACAGTTTGCAGCACTCTAACATCCAGTAACATTACTGTGTTTAATACCTTATTGTGACTAACTTTGCCTAATAGTCTAATGTTGTGGTTTGTTTTATTTTGTCAAGTTTGTCGACGGACCAGATATGTTGATTAAATTAGCATTGCACTTAAGCTAACTGAGCTAATACGGTATACAGTCTGTAGTGGGGCTGACAAAGATAGCATTAGCTATCTGCCCGGCGTTCAGCCTTTTGTCTTCATTTGCACAGACAACTGAAGCCAAGAACATACTTGCAGTGTGTGTTTGTGTGTGTATACATTAGTACATTACATTGTATGGATAACCAATATGACTAACAACGTAAATTATTGTGAGTACTTAGACAGCTAACGTTAGCTTGTTGTCAGATTAGGCCAACCACCGAAAGGAAAACCTGTTGTACCGTAGTCGTCTTCGTCATTTCGCGGGCCTGAAGGATACATCAAACTAGATCTGCTTATCTAGATGCTATTAACATCGTCATATGTTGACTGAAAGCAGGTGAGTTGTTGTGTAATACGCTGTTTTACTGCCAAATATGTTTTTATTCATATTTGAATGGCACACTCAGCAGCCCTGTTCGGCAGTTGAATGCAATGCATTTGCATATTAATGATAATTTTGCTGTTTTTTCAGTTTTGAGGTTGTTAGCCAAATGTTTGGTCTTGCTGCAGCTACCTTGATAGCATTAGCAAGGATTATGTCCAGTATCTTTTGTAACACCCATTACATTAAAGGAAACGTCAGCGCAGCGGTGGAGATGAGGAGAATGGACAGCTGGTACCCCAGACAAAAAGACTCAGCAGAAGTAATCCACTGTCCCCAGAGTTGGGCAGAGATGCCTGGGATTCTGAGGTAAAAACAAAATCATAAAAAGGATAACATTCCTCACCCTGCTGTTTAATCTATTCCATCAGAACAGTTCAAATAACCCAGCCAATACAATGTTCAATGTTAGTGACTTTGCCTCATGTTGACAGAAAGTAGGCCCACTTTAAAACAAGTAATCTAATGAAGGCCCCTGAAAAGAAGAATATAAATCATAAAATATATATTTGCATAATATAATACACGAGAACCATAATTAAAAATATTGTAAATAGTGAATGCATTTGTATTAGGTTATTTTATTTATAAAGTGTCATTTTGCAACCATCTCCCAAAATCATTCTGACCCATTGGGGATCCACATTCCCCGCCTTACTGATTTTATGTGGCACATGTCAGTCATCGAACAGCGAGAGCAGTGGCATCAGCAGTCCAGACCTTGCAGCTGGAAGCTGCAGCAGCCAATGTGCTGTGGACAGTGTGGGGTGCCCCAGTGCTCCTGTTCCCGGCAGTCCCCTCAGCTGTTCCCAGTCACCAGAACCAGTTGGACCCGCAACCCTGGTCACCTACCATCAGATCAACAGGATCCTGAGGGAGGCCCACTTCCAGAGCCTGCAAAGTCGAGGCCAAATAAGGGACACATGAGAGCTCCCTGCAGTCTTCTAGCCAATGGCCACCAGTGGACTGAGCCCCGACAGCATGTCCAAGCATCATATAGTGATTCATATCACTCAGCTGTACCCCTCCCCATAGTTTCTGTTTTCTCTGCATCTCTCTGGATAGACACTACTGTAGTCCCTGGCTTAGCGTCTACTGTGGGTTCATCATTAGAATAAAACAAAGTGATAATCATGTTAGCAATAATGTCTGAGCCACCAGTTTGTTTTCTTATCCTTAAGGTTTCCATTCTGCTCAAAGAGCCTCATTGTGACTCATTGAGATGTGTCAACCACAAATCTGTTTTCTGTAAATGGTTGAATGCTGACTGAAATGCAGTGAAATATTATTAACAGGCTGATGATTGCAACATGTTTAGTCTCCTTGTGAGAATTAAGGATGTGGGTCTGAGATACACGAATCAGACTTTCAATACCTATTTTTACATATCATTTTAGGCGTGAGCAGCTCTCTAGATTATATTAGAACTTAATTAGATATCTGCAACTTTAAGGGGTCGTTTGTTTGTCAGCATGTATGGAAATGTTATTTTGTCTGTCTGCATGCAGAGCAGAGTTAAAATCCCTATTTAGGGAAAGCAACACATTCCACAGGCTTTATAATATCCACCGACCACCACAATGCTCCTATCGCTGCTATTTCTTTTGAATACAGCTGGTGCATAACTATCTAAGGGTTGCTATATGTGCACTGAACATCCAGGTATAAGCACTAACCACAGCGTTGTGCGATTCCTCTGCCTCTTCCTGAAGTGGAAGTGGGTTTTCTGGTGACTCCTTATCCCGGGGACGAGCTCAACTGCCCCATCTTTTAAGATTGTGACTGTGCTTGGTGTGTTATCAGAAATCGGAGCATTTCAAAGATGTGGTTTATTTTTATGATAATATATTTTTTTGTATTTAGAACATTTACCTGCCATAGTTTTTTTTTAAACATTTTTTTATGTAAAGTCATCTACATTTGAAAATTAAAGTTGTTTTCAAAATAATGTTTATGTACACTTATTTTAAATGAGGACCTAATTTATTGATCAAGCCTAGAATACATCCTAGGTATTTGTTAAACTGGTTTTAGCATATGTGCTGAAGTCCAATTCCAACATACCATCTCTTTCTTCCATTTGGATGGCAATGAATGATTCCCTGTGCACTGAGAGCATCATTAATGAGATATCATCTGTGTCTGAGGGGGTAGCAGTGGAAGGCTCCTTTAATTAGCACACTACATGTCCTTGTCGTGTCAGACATGGTAACGGATTACATACATTAATGCACCACACGTATCCATGGCCACTTTGCCTTCTACTGGGGCTCCTCATTACCAGTTTCTATTGAATCTGCACACAACCTTTACCAAGTTAAGAGATGATGAATGGGCCCATGATGAACTATGATTAGTTATCTCTCTGCACCTTGACAGCTAGTTCTTTGTTTTCAAGGGTGCAAGTCTTCTAATTATTGCATGGAATGACAAAAACAACATTTAGGGAAAGTAGATTGATGTTTGGAAAATTAGGCTTCCTGTGGAATGCCTGCATTGAACAAGGGAATATAACGTTCTAGTTTCTCTCAAGTGATGAGCAATAATTAGGAATTTGGTAGTAGCTTATGTACACTTATTTATTTTAAATGAGGACCTCATTGATTTACATGTTGCGGCAGCTAAGTAAATATATACACACCCGTTCAAAAGTTTGGGGTCACCCAGACAATTTCATGTTTTCTATGAAAACTCACATTCTTTCCTCAAATGAGTTGC
>JAODTR010082904.1:0-14632 GCA_025399935.1 Amblyopsis rosae | reverse complement strand
AGCACAATATAGTTTGCTTCATCAGCCACACCAGAGCACACGAACAGTTCTGATAAGTGCACAGACCCACACACACACACACACACACACACACACACCTCTTCTGTGTCTCGTTGGGACTCGGTGTATTGTGTTGTGTTGGCTCTCAGTGTGAGACACTTCCTCTGTTTTTTAGGGGGTGGCCAGCTCTGCTCGATCTTGCCCTCTGTTCGCCATGCTGTGGAACGCTCGCTCCCGCGGGCTAAGGGCACTTACACGGTGGCAAAACGTCAGGCGGCTAAAAAGAGGAGTATCTGAGAGACTGGACACAGACATACGTATTCATTGTGATGTATATGAAGTATGTGTGTATTAAATGGCTGTAAATACCTTTTAGCTGTAGCGTCTTGTCGTTGGTCTTCCATTACTCTAAGCGGCGTGTGTGTGTGTCTGCGTGTGTGTGTGTATGCTTTCAGATACTGGCAGCTCCCTTCAAAAGTTCAATTTTACACAAGCAAAGTAGAGGGCTAGGAGCAAGGAAGGTGTGATGTGATGGCTTTTATTTAGCAATTTTCCTTCCACAAAGGAAAGTGTGTGAAACAGAAACATTCTTTTTGTGTGTGTGTGAGAGAGACTATTGACCCTCTCTCCATGCCTATTGTACTGTTAACACAGCTGTAGGCTAAGGCAATTCGACTACTGTTTGAAGCCTTACAGTATGCATAAGCCATGGCCTTCATGCTGCTCAATACGGGGGCCAGGACAGGCAGGTAGTGTAGGTCAGGGTTGTTCAATTCCAGTCCTGGAGGGCCGCTGCCCTGCATGTTTTAGATGCCTCCATGCTCCAAACACACCTGATTCAAATGACTGGGTCGTTAGAAGCCTGATTACAACCCAGTCATTAGAATCAGGTGTGTTGGAACAGGGAGACATCTAAAACATGCAGGGCAGCGGCCCTCCAGGACCGGAGTTGAACAGCCCTGCTGTAGGTTGATGATCCAGTCTTTAGATGATACCTAGTATGGCTGGAGTGTATTAACAGCTGTATGCTGGTATGACACACATAAATACACAAGGGCATCATGACATACTGTACGTATACTGTATGCACACGCGCACACACACACACACACAAACTCCCATCTGTTGAAGCAGTGGTCCAAGCGGCTCTTAATACGAAATAATGAGCCTTCAGTAAAGAACAACAGCATGGAGTTCACCTTCAGTGTAGATTTTATTAAAGTTACATTACAAAAACATTTTGAAATTGAGATATTCCCAATTGTCCATTATGCATGTATTTGACAATCAAAAATATAATTTGTTTTGGTAAATCAAGTACACAGTATTTTCAATGGCACTTTTCATATTAGGACAAACAAGTCAGATTACAGACAAAAAAGTACCATCTATGATCCCGAGTGGAGTTGCCAGTGGAATCCAACAGAAAAACAAGAAGGTTACATTGAGGGCTTATGATGGTGAGAAGCCCCCATTACAAACACCAGGCCAACTGAGACGCACATGCAATTCAAATGTTTCCTCAGACATCTGAGTGTATTCCAGCCTGAATGACAATGGTTCAGTATTACCCCATTAAACAGCTGGCACAGCTGCCAGCAAAAACAATTACAATACTGTGTGTGTGTGTGTGCGTGTGCGTGCATGCATGTGTGTGTGTATGTAAATACACAGTGTATCCAGGCATCAAGAGAGCGAATCCAACTGCCCTTGCACGATCTCTAGCTGGAATACAAGACAAGAGGTTGAGTGTTAGTAGAGAAGACAGACAGACACACACACACACACACACGATACTGTCTGAGGGGTGAAGGAGGTAGTTGGGGAGAACCAGCCAATCAGAATTAAGTGGAACAATGGAGATGGCTAATGAGATACAATTAAAAAGGAAAGATACACGCACACTCTCGCTTCATGCAAACATGAATGCACACACACACCTTGTTGTAGAACTCAAGCAGCTCCTGGTGGTTGAACTCAACAAACACATTCTCCTGAGCCTAGAGAGAGAGCGAGAGAGAGAGAGAGAGAGAGAGAGAGAGAGAGAGAGAGAGAGAGAGCATGAGGACCACACGACTCTGTCATCCCAATATCCTATACTTTCTATAAAAGCCTGCATCGATAATAAAGTAATATAATATCTCCCTGTCCATTACACACCAGTCATATCAGCATGATCATCTGGGCTTTAAATAGAACAGTGTCCACACATCTGTCTGTCCCTCTCTCACCCCCATCTGTCCTTCTGTCTCAATTGATCAAATAAAAAACAAGCATTTGCTGCATGGCATGGCAGTATTTATTGCCAAAGCATTCAGTTACAGCAGACATATACTACAATAACATCAATGATGCATACAGTATACCAAAATAAACCAAACATCTGACTTAAAATAAGATTAATTACCGCTACATATCTGCCGATCTCTGTCAATCTATCCTCCCCTCTCACTCTCTCTCTCTGGGAATAGGATACTGTTGTTAGAGTGTTACTTTTATAGTTGAGGTAGATTGCATGACAAGCTCCAGTCAAACCACTCATGGCTGTCTGTGAAGCAATGCGCTCATCTCTAAAGTAAAATCAGCTTTTTTGTCAGTTTGGGGTTGAATTTTGCCTTTGTGGGACCCACTGTAGTAGCAGTACTGTATAGTATAGTATAGTATATGGTATAAAACTCCAGTATTATGTTCTGTATGTTGGTGGAATACCCTATTCTAATTTGTAGTAAGCCATGTAAGGTTATCTATTTATTTTACAGATGTGTGATGCATGCTAACTCTTTTATTTTCTTATAAATATTATGTAGAGAAACCTCAACATGAAGGGCAACATCACATTAGCACCATCACCATCACCACATTCCACCCTCACCATAAGAGACGTAGGCTGACACCCCCACCCATGCGTGGGCAGAATAATTACGACACTTTATCCTCAACAATCGTACAGTACAGGAAATAGCCGAAATATGTGAAATTAGTACGCTCAGCGTCATCTCGCTGGCTGTTGAAAATAACTTCACTACACAGAACTATTCACACAAGTCAAAGAGGGGGAACGAGCGAGAGAAAAAGAATGAAATATGGCCACCCTGCTAATAGCCGGCTGGTTCCTAGGAGACAACAAAGTGCTACGGGCACATGGGTTTGGAGCTAACTTGCTGGTTGGTTGGGTGGGTGGAGGCAGGCCATGTGTCACTGCAAATTAATGACAGAGATATTAATTAGAAGCAACATTATCATCCATAATGGAGAGTGTAGAGGGAAAATATTATCTCACACAGTTCCATGATGCACGGAGAATGTAGGGCAGCCTTGAACTCACCTTAGGCAAAGGTAACTTAGCAAGGGCTACGTGCCAACATGCTAAAGAATAATGGCAAAACGAGAGCATAAGGAATATATTCAGAATTTAAACAACTTTGAAATGTTACACATTCATGTAAGCCAATATAGTCTCAACGTCAAATATAAAATTAGTTTATGCATGCAACAGTCGTGCTATGTTGGCGCCTAATTTTTTAAACAAGCGTTAAAAAGGGTGTTGAAGGTCTTTGGTTAGCCAGCGTTACAGCTAGAACAGTAAAGAATAACACTAGAAATGTATAGTGAAACTCCAGTTACCCAACTGATGTCTATAACTGACAACTGTCTCCGTTACTGACAGAGGTTAAACAGAGGACAACCTCAGACGCTGCGTTTGTGTGCATGAAAAATATGATGTTGTATCCACACCAAACAAGCACAACTAAAACCCCTGCCTGTCTCCCTAAAATCACTTGGGCTTAGCATGAAAAGTGTGTGTATGTTCGAGCGAGAGAGGCAGTGGGAAGGTAAGGGAAGCAGAGAGAGGGAAGGGATAGAAAAATAAAAAGGAGAGAGAGCCTGAGGTGTGTGTGTGTGTGCGTACACAAGCTACGGGACCCATCCTGTTGACAGCGGCGGCCGTTGAAGTTTTTGCGAGGCAACCAGACACGCTGACAGATCTAGGCTAACACTAATGGGGATAGGCTATATCATCACCATCATTAGTGCACTTTACACAACACACATGCACACACACACACAATGTGAAGCATTACCTCAGACAATCATGAATTCACTTCCAGTGCGTTTTCAAACAGTTCTGATGTAAAAAACACAGAAAATAAAAAACACTGTATGATGCAGTGATTTTATACACCACATGTACAGTAGCACACAGAGTCAAATTCTGTTTCATTCTACTAATCTGACTGGATATGATACACAGAAACAAACCTGTAGAAGTTGTCAAGTTGTCAATCAAATTAATTTAAAGGCAATTGGACAACATTCAAACAATCACATAAAGTATTGTACAGTACCAATTGTCCTGCCCAGGTACAAGTGGTTGTCTAAACCATGGAACTCTTGAAATCAGGATGGTCTCAACTTTAGACCAACCTGATTTCAAGAATTCCATTAGACTCATATACAGTAAAGTGTAACTGTATATGAGATCACGTAATGCCATAGGAATAAGCACCAAGCATTCCATTTTAAACAATGCAGTGGGTGGGCCTAATTATTCTGTTGCATCGCTTGTTAGGGGGCCTGTTATATTAGCTTGCATATGAGCTTGTGACAACACTTCAGCACAATTGCCAGGATTGGCCAACCAAATATGTGGGTACGTGAGAAGGAAGATGAAAGAGAAACAGGACTCATTCTAATAAAATGCCCTGTGCTATTCTGATGTCCAACAGACACCTAAATCAATAACCAAGATAACAAACAAAGTCTGTAGTGAAGAACTACCATTCTAATGAAGGAGTGTCATCATTCAGCTGTGCTCCCCCGATATGAAAGGCTCGATTGATTTTCTCTTGTTCAGCGTTGGGAGAGCTGTTTGTTTTCACATCGTGAGTGAACAGTCCTAGACAATAACACAGACATATCCTTTATAATGATAAAGGAAGGACCTTTCACGAAGCAATTTGATTCTCCTGACCTACAGTATATAAGTCTGTAAAATACAGTGGAATTGCATAAACTGATCCATTCTAGTATATTTGATATAAACTTTATATATACAGAAGCTTTTATGGTTGTTAAAGTTCTTTGCAGTTACATCATAATTGAGATGGGAAATATTGTTGATCATAGACAGTAGCCTACTGTAGTTTCTGCAACATCATGGGTTCTGAAGACATATTTTGAATTAAGTACAGTTTGTGAAGTACCTCTATTAGATTAGTTTTAAAGCTAGTTGACACATTTAAAATGAGCTAGCTGACCCAACCTTCTTTTGGGAAAATGTATTGAGTTTGTATTTCTTATTGATTTGCAATTAGTTGGCTAAGGACTCCATTCTCTATTTTGAAGCCAAACACCGTAACGTAAATTCGAGTTTGTCATTTGGTCATAAATAATCACCACAGAGGGGTTCAGCATTGGGTTCATCACTGACAGCCAATGCAGCAAGCATAGTGCGCAACACTACGCTTCCATAATAATCAATGGAACCGGCTACAATAGTCTTCTATTTAGATTTTTTTAAACGCAAGGTGTATGCAACACTTTTACATATATATGGGTCATGAACTGTCAATGTAAATTTTTAAACCAAGCTACCGGTATACAGGAAACAGGCTTTATGCGCAACCAATTTCCGCATTCTGTAAAATGGTATGCATCGCTTCTGGTTAGGTGCTCCACGAGCTAAAATCTCCATTATTTTATTGAAGATGCCTCCAGGAACTACCAATGTCCATCGAATTGTGAACAATTCATTATTAAACAGGGGGAAAAAAAAACTTTGCATGTAAATGCATATAACACGTAATCTATTCTCTGCTGCGTGTCTGCATTTAACAGACATGCTCACCAGCTAAGAAGACACATTTGATTTTGGACTCAAAAGCAATAGACAAGCTGTTTTATGCTGAGGACTATAACCTCTATAAGATAACATGGCTACTATGCTACTGTATAGCAGCAAGGCCAGATTAGCCTACCATATTGAGCTTCCAGCTAAAAATACTGGGTACCGGATAGCCGACTCGACGACACTGTTTGTTTGTTGTACAGTATGTAAACAATCCGGAGCAACATAGCCTGCCTGATTAAGCTGTTATTGTACAGGAACATGTTTGTGATTGCTTAGCTTGTAGAATGTCTGTTTTTTACTTTTAAATACATTTACAGTTCTACGAGTGTCATTTCGTACTGTTATCAGCACGGATGTTATCACTCGGCCGCACAGACAGACACTCGTCCATTCTAAATATCGGTTATCAGTCGGTTATCAGTAATTATTAATTTTCAAAATGAGCATTGATTACGTTATGTTATCTGATTACCCAGAAGTGAATATTATGCTGTCAGATTGGTTTAAACTAATTTAGTTACCACTTTCTCCGATAAGCGGAAGCCATGTGTACCATTTTCCGGTTTGGTCATGGGACGTTCGACATAGAGCCTATTACAGTAAAAAGATACATTCCGCCCCGCATACATTACGCTACACTTTCGATGTAGCCTTAAGCCCTGTGTCCACCAAAGCATTTTTTTCTCATGCCAGCTTATTTATCATTGATTCCAATGGGAGTGGCGCGTTTTTCCAGGCTTCTAAAAACACCAGGAGCATGGCGTGGCGGCGGTGCTGAGCGGTTTTTCCACGGCGAACGCCGGGAGATGGGCGTTTATTTCATGCCGGGCGCTGAGCACTGAGCAAAGTTGAAATTTTTTTAATTTTGGGTGAAACACTGCGCCCGGCCATCCAATCGCAGCGGTGAAGGGGCGGGACAAATACTACGAGCAACAGTCACATATTACTTCTTGCACACAACGACAGCAACAATGGAGAAGTTGATAGTCAGATGATATCCCCGGACTACCACAACAATACTAACACGAACAATAATGTATAGAATATTACAAATGAGAACATATTAATTCCCACAGAGATTCTGTTTCATAGCAACCAAAGCGTCTCATCTGAAAAAAAATGCTGTGCTTCCAAAAGCGCTGCCAGTTTTTATTTTTTAGCAGTGCGACCGGCGTTTTCATCTGAGGAAAAAAGCTTTGGTGGCTTAAAGTCGTACTGGTTGACATTATGATAGAGGAGAGAAGAGGGTAGCTACAGTTTGCATGCATGCAATAAAATCCAAAAATAATAAACAATTTAAGAGAGCGGGAATAAATTGCAAACATAAAATAAAAACAACAAACATCCAAAATGCAATACAATTAATTGCAGTACCGTGACAGGCTTCAGTATCAGTGCGTTATGGTGGATAGTTGGGCATAGGGAGAGCATAAAACGGGTTCATCAATTATTTGGACGCTGGCCCACTTCTTGAAACATGGGTCAAAATAGACGATTTTTTCGAATGCACTGGAGAAACGCAATATTTATCAGCTGGTGGCAAGAGGAAAGAAGAGAAGACTGCAGAGGCTGGGACGGTTAGAGGAAAGAGGGAGTTCGATAAATAAAAGAGTGCCAGAAAGAGTAAAGGAAAACTAGATTAGGAGAAAGCCAGGGCGTGATGGCCCGGGGGGGCTTTCACTGATACACAAGAGACAAACTCTCTCCCCATCAGACTTAATAAAACACTCAATGGTTGTATAATCCTTCCAGGGTCCCACGATACGTCCCATCTGATATAATGACATAGAGATGTCTATTGAGTTGTCTCTGTAGCTGGGCACGCCCTGCAGGGTGAAGCATAAAATATAGATGGCAGATATCATGCTTGATAAAACACGTCCCAAATCAGGTCTGTCTCTGGCCCAAATACTATCAGTCTTTATCAGATGTACAGTATATATGCACACACTGTACATTCATTGATGTTAAATATAACAGATACACTATGTGTTTTTGTTTAGCTTGATGCAGAAATCAAAACCAAGCAAAAATGAAGAAATAAAGGAAATGCAAAAAACGCAGGCGTGTGTGTGCGTGCGCACGTGTGTGTGTGTGTGTGTGTGTGTGTGTGTGAGCCCATCCCTGTCCTCCAGTAAAGCAGCTGTGTTGAACGTCTGCCAACCACTCAGCCAGTGTACATGTACATTTTGAGACTGCAGATATTAATCTTGCATTCACTTGCATTGTAAACTTTTTATAGAGGTTTTAGGTCCTCATTAAAAAGTAGAAGCTACTCACACACAGGGAGGGGAATACAGTTTTAATGGGATCAGTTTCCTCCTTGCTTGGCATTGTGGCATGTCTGATGCATTTACAACTGACAGACTTGCTTGCTTCACTGATACACTCCGAACGAGATCGCCGTGACATCAGTGGAAGCCTGTTTCTGCGTTTAATGCACACTGCGCTGGCTGAGGGTTGAGGTCAACTTGGTTTTGCTAGATATGTCAGCGTGGCAGGGAGAGTTTGCATGAGCATACTGTAAATACAGTCTATGAACAGAAATATGGAAACTCACAAATTATTTTTATAAGGCTGGTACGGATCATTTACCGTATTCACGTTAAGAAGACACTGTAGAACTCTCAACCAAAACTTGGCTTGTCATTCTACATTGAAGAATTACCCGAATTCTCCAAAAGCACAGCGGGAAAAGTCTGCTCAGATACTCTGAATGCCCAGTTGGAGCGTTCGGCTGAGAGTATTCCTGACAGTGTCAAAGACAGAGACAGACAGAGAGAGCCCACGACATGCTGAGTGTATTCCACTCAACAGTCTCCTTCCCTCCCTAGCGGCCTGTTTCATCTTCCTCCATACCTTCTTGTATGCCTTTCTCTCCACCTGCTTACTGTTCTGGGCTACCACATTCATTATTAGGAGCAGTGATGTCACATGGGAGTATAATTGGTCTGTCAATCAACAGGCAGCAGGTGACGGTGCAAATGAAGCAGCGCAACTGGGACGTTCGTGATCGAACCCCCAACAGACAGGTAATTATGTGGATCAAATTAACTTCTCCCTATATCGGTGTTTTGCTTTCAATTAGATACAGAATACAGTGAGATGGCGTTGTCCTAACAATAACAGTCGTATGTTAAAAGCATCATTACTGCAGCCAAAGACACATTTACATGTTTTATTATCCTCTATTTAACCAGATTATTCTCATTGATATTAGAACACAGACAGACATGGCAAAAATACCATCATGTCGACAGAAGCTACAGTAATGGACATCAACCAAAATATCACTGACACTGAGCTAGAATTATAGTATATTTATTCAATTAAATGTATAACAATAAGACCACATGAAATAGAACATCATGTTTAAACGGAGCAATAAAGTTAAGTTATCTTTAATTGTTCCTGTGACCCATCCCAATAGGGGGTCAATTCCAGCTCTAATACCAGTGTCTTGATGTGAGGCAGTTGGGCTAACCACTGGGCCAACCATTGTCATATGCCTCCCTTTATGATTAAAAATGAAAAGAAAAGAAAACCAAACCGCCCAAACAACATTATGTGTGTGTCTGTTCACTATGTATTTGATTTGTTTTTAATCAGGTTTGTCTGTTTGTGATTAGGAATCCATTTTTAAAAGGGAGAACCTGGGCAATAGGTTATCATGAATAAAGTGCTTCTTATTGTGTATTTGTTCTGTCTGCATCTCCTTGCCTGCGCTTCTACTGAAGGTGTTCCTGGTTTCGGGACACATGCTTCCCTTCGGGGTAGAACACAGACGGGGAGTTTGAAGCAGGTTAGGGATTCTAAGAGTGATGTACACCCAAATCCACTTTAAACAGATGCCTGAATATACTGTCATTAGACATCTTTATTTCATTATGATCAAGTGAAAGGAAATTCAGAATAAATCCAATTTTCTCCAACCACATTTTCCAAACTTCCACGGTGACTATGGCATAGCAAGGCATTAACAGTGTGGGGGGTATACCCAATAGAAATGCCATGATTCATTAGCGCTAACACTTTTCAAACTGAGACACATTGCTAAAACGTCCCCTGGATAGTTAGCTTCGCTCTATGCAAAGGCCATTTCCTAAAAGTAAGAATATGTTTTACCGTTCTTCACTGGCTATGTGGTCTCTGATTCTGGTAAAGAGATATTTGGCTTTCAGTCAAGTAACCTTTCAGTCTTAGTAACCTTAGTCGTAGTAACCTTTGATTAATGGGGATCTATTAAACAGAACAGGTTATTTTTTTCAAAAAAATATGCTAAATTAATTTACAAATCCACAGGCTCTGTTTTTGTTCCACACAAAGCCTATAGGCAGTGTCGTCGCATCACTGAGTGAGCGGAGACGAGTGCTAAATAACAAAACATGTCTCAACTTCCCACGGCCCAAATGAGAATCCTGAGTGTATAGAAGCCCCACACACATTGTGCGCTAATGTAAACTGTGAAAGCTACGCAACATGACCTGGGCCCCACATCCACAGTCGTGCCCTGTGGCCATTACACAGTGACAGGCATAGAGCCTCCAAATGTCAGCCCTTCCCATAGAGCCTGTGGACTAGGCCAAACAAGAGCTGTCCAAGCCAAACGCTAGCAACTGTCAGTCACCCAATGGTATTCGTAATGGTACAGTATGCCTGTGTGGACGCATACTGTACGTGCATCATCAATACACACGCAGAAGCTGAAATTACTCATGATGTTTTAGGGGGAGATTAATGACATGACAGCAGACGACAGAACGGAAAACAGTCTCCTGAGGCATGGGGCCTCCCATGCACATACACAGGGGCCAGCATCTGTCTCTGCCTCATGGTTATAATCTGATAGGAGAACCACCTGAGGTTCCTGCGGCCCAGAACATTCCATTGTCTTTAACCTTCCATCGCTCACTCTTGCCTTTTTAAATGCTATTTTTGATATGAATTTTCTATCTCAATTTCTTCAAACTGCAGGGAGTAATGAACAGAGCGGAGGCGAGCAGCGCGATGTCTCCTTGCACAGCGGAGGAGACGCTGGGAGCTTTGACTACAATCAGACGGAAAACAAGGCAGGCAAAACAATAAACAAACCGAGGCGTTTGCTTTGTGTTACGGGGAGACAGGAGCTAGAGAAAGGAGGAGGCGCGGGTTCTAGACCTGACAGGATGAGCCAGAAAACAAACCAGTCACCGGGACATGCGTGCGTGCACACACACACACACACATCACATTTAAAAGTTTTTATGCACACACTAAAACATGTGTAGGCTTGCCAGCAGAAGTGTGTGCACACACACACACACCTACACACAAACACATGCGCTCACATGCAATTATGCAAAAATATGCACACATACACACACACACACACACACACACTCACAGATGCCGTCATTGACCTTCATCCCCTCACAGAAGCCATGCTGTTTGTTTCACAGGAGCTGCCCGGGGGCTGGAACCAAACTCTGGTGGTCTGGCTCTCACTGCTCTGTCAAGGTAATGTTGAGCTCCCCACCATCTCCCTCTCTCTTTTCTCACTGGTCTCTCATTTCTCCTTCCACTCCCTCACCGACAGTCCCTTTTCAGGTATTTCAGGTATATATCTTTTCAGGGTCTCTCTCTCTCTCTCATTTTAACATAAACAGCCCATCAGCCAGCCATCCATCCATGGCCCTGGACTGACACTTGTTGCCAAGTACACCTGGCTGCAGCCAGCCTCTAAAACCTGTGTCCACCTGAATACAGAGAACCAATTACTTCAGGATCTAAACAGTGGGCATACATGGTTCAAGAGGCCAGGCCGCACGCTTGCGCACGTGCACGCGCCCACACACACACACGACATAAGGATGGTTGGAAGGATAGACAGAGGAGAGAAGTCTGATGTGTTATAATACAAAAGGTAAGATAGTTGTTTACACACATTTAACAGTGAGTTTCTAAAGCAACAGACATGCTAGCTACTGTGCTACTGTAAATCCCCATTGAGTGTGAGCGTTAGAAGGAAGAGAAAAACAATGGCTTTCCTTTGAGCGAGTAAAACAGGGCAATGTTAAAAGAACCCTAAAACTAAACAGACGGAGCTAACTGCTTTGTTTAAGACGTCAAACAGAAACAGGCCACCCTGGGGAACCTCAGAGAAATTGTGCCAATATTACAGAAAACTCTCGCTCGACAAAGACACCACGCTGTGTTTATACCCAGCAGGTGGGAGGCTTAGGGGCTAAACAAATAACATCCGCGGTGGCAGGTTGAGAAGGACAATGCCCGTTTTTGCCTATTGGTTTTGTCTCATGTGGATGAGGTCATCTGTGTTTTGTATGCGTGCGTTACGGGTCCGCGAGCGGCTACCTCCCTAATTATAATCAACATCCACATCCTGTGTTGTTGTGGTCGGGACACAATGGCCGAGCTCCAACCACGGTATGCTGTTTCCACATCCGTCTCCTGACACGCTCCGGAGACAGGCTGGGTTTGCAGTATCTCTGTGGTGCGACATAATGTACTGCAACACGCAGAGTCTGTTGCATGCTTTTTAATAGTGTTTCAGTGTTAAGAGACTAGAGTGACACTTCTCCATGGAGTAGGAACGCCGATTGGCTGAAATCAGTGTAGAGCGCAAACCCCTCCCACACACAAGTTCCCCTCTCGCACTCCAGCGCGTGCTTGTCCAGACAAGCTTCGGCGAAAATTCACACATGCTACGAATCGCTTCTTCTTAGAGGGTTTGACTGGGGAGAAGTGTGAAAACCGCTGTGCTATGGGAGTCTGTGGAGCAAAGGACTGACAGGGTGAAGGGAAAGAGGGAGAGGGCTCTCCCTGCTTCGGCTGAGAAAGGAGACCCTCTGATGGGGGTTATTGGTCAGCCAGGTCATTAGGTGCCCCAGTTAATGAAATAAAAGACTAATAAAGAAACCCTCTGTAGTCACACAAAGGAGGAGGTTGTTGTGCTGTTCTCGCACGCACACGCACACACACACACACACGCGCACACACACAACCAAGCTCTTCTCTGTCACACAACATAACTGTATATGCACATGCTTGTGTACTTATTCATTCACCCCCCCACCCCCCACCCCCCCTTTAGTTCTCTCTGTAAGTGCATGATCACACGCACACACAGCCTGTCTCTAGGTGGGTCTGGGTGGGATTTTCACACGCCTATGGCCCATTCTGTACAGTACACACACACACACACACACACACACACACAAAGACCGCGATTGTCTCGACCCAACGGGACACTGACTGGGCAGGAATGAAGGGGTACTAATGCATGCATGCATACATGAGCTTGCTGTGCACCAGCGCGCATGGACCCGAACTGTCCTTCAGAGAACAGGCGCTTAATTCTGAAAAGCAGAGACCTGCAGGTCTATAGCCCCAAGTCTTCTAGGGGCCCCAAAGTGAACAAAAGATAGGGGAAATGTCATGTCAATCATTGACTATGTGACTTGTTAAAAGCCAACGAGTTGACTATTAAGACAACTGTAGCAGACCCCAGCTAAAAAATAAAGAAAACGCTTAAAAACTTAGAAATGTCTATTCCACGCACACACACGGCCAATTCACACATTGCCATCAAATATTGCAACAACAAAAAATTGTTTTGTGCACGTTGTTTTGCAACAGCAAGCCCATCAATATTTTGTAGTAAGCGTCAGTGGGGGTAAGTCCAGTCAAACCGTGTGCGTGTTTCACAGTGCTTCTGCGGCAGCATGTTTGACATCTGGGCCCCTTAATGGCATGACTGAACTAACGCATGGTGACAGGGACCGCCGCGCTAGCCCCACATCCTCCATGCAAGCCTTTTGTCACTTAGCGGCTGTACAGGGAAGGCTTTGACATATCTGAGTTTAATCACAAACACTCACAAGCACGTATGCACACAGGCGCGCACAACCCATTTTCATTAGGCCACTAAGCTTTTAGAGGTTTTAGTGAAGGCTTTTGAACTTCCATGACAAATCTTCTACAAATGATTCCACTCGTCTGTCTCTCTCTCTCTATATCTCTCTCTCCTTCTGCCTTCCTGGGACGAACGACAGCCTCTCAACCCCTCCACTTGGTTCTCTGTGGTGGTGGTTGATGGCGAATAGAAGCCGGTCTGGTACTGATCAGCCTCCCAGTCAGCGTGTCAAGAGTTCAAGAGTTATGTGTGCAGCGGTGCCTGTTCACCGCAGGCACAGCCCCACTACAAAATAATTCTGGTACAATCCTGAGACCCATCCACAGATAATTGGTCTAAAATGATTGTTTTGAAGTAAAAGGAATGCACCATTAAAGATAGCTTTGTTCCTTTAAAATGTCCTACTTAGTTTGCTATTCATATATAGTCTAAATCTGAAAGGGATATACCAAAGATGACTATAGGACACAATCCCTGTTTGATTAAACTGGGACATTAGAAAAAGAGCAGGATATCTTTATCAGCTGAGTCCAATTACAGCGAGAAAGTGAGAAACTCCTTATAGATGAAAAAATGTGTGTGGGGGGGGGGGTGTTAAAGGACACAGAGCAATTTCTCTCTTGATATTTTAAATCCTATACACGTTATGTGTTTTCTATTACATTCAAATTCTGTTCCTTGCATGACTCACCAATCAAGGTGTGGCTCACACTGTAAATTGAGCATTTAACTCAAAGCAGTTAAATCTGTCAAATGTGATGAACAGTGAGTAACCATTCAGAGAGCAGAGCCTTATAAATGACTTACAGGACACCTTGAATCAATATCATACATGTAGAATCTACATGGGGGGGGGGGGGGGGGGGGGG
>JAODTR010082883.1:0-14633 GCA_025399935.1 Amblyopsis rosae | reverse complement strand
AACACGTAACACCTTAAAACAAAAGTAAATACAAAGGCTCTAGTCTACATAATGTTGGGACAGTGACACTTTCAGTATATCCAATCACATAACAGGGGCTAATTTAGTTTCACTGACCAGCAATGATACTGTAATTCACAATGTTGTTTCTCTAACCAATGTGATTTACATTGCAATGAACTGAATAGCTGTTATTGCACTGTGTATATGGGTACCACGGCAGACTAGGTAAACAGTACCAATCAAACTGCGGAATGATTGGTTCAAAAATAATGTATTATTTTATAGTTATTTATCAAGGATACGTACAGTACAGAGAGACATGTGGAGGGGTCGGGGGTCACAACACCACTAGACTATGCCGCCTTGTGTTGCTGATATACAGTACTGACCAGTGAATGCCCTACACATTGTACACAATGCCATTTTCTTCTTTGTTGTTGTTCAAATGACCAGATATCTGACAACATACAGTGTAACCATACACTGTGTCAAGTACAGATACATATATATGAATTTCAATTGCAATGGTGTGTCCCATTAACATGTTTCATCTGGACCACTTGATTATGTTGCAGGATGCAAGCGAGCTGGTCAAGCCCTCTACATATCAAAATGAAAAGCCACTTTCTGAGATTGAATCGTTAAAATGATGGATGGCCATCAAACAGGAGAGATGCTTTAATCTGAATCGATACCAAAATGTGGCAGTTGATCGATATGTTGTCGTGCTGCGATTGGACGCCTTCACTGTGTTCTCCTGTCATCTCTCATGTATGCAGGCGAGAGGAATCTGCTAATATTAATAAATCCATTCCTGTCAGATCAATCACATTTGGTGAAGGAGAGATGGTGTCGCCATAGCAATCGCTAATGTTATATATTTCTTTCTTGGTAATCTAATATTTTGTCAAGCCTACTTACATAGAAAGTAAACATGTTATATTTAATAAAGATAGACTTAGTTTACAGTGTGTATGGTGGGAGCACTACATATCACACAACGCACCATTCAGCATCACACTGAATGGGAGTGTTGCACTCAACTTTACTACTGCCTGTGTAAACTCTCATAGGCTTACACTGTTCTCTACCCCTTCCCCTGCAGGAACCCACACATACAAATACATACACAGTACTGTGTACTATAGTATATATTGTGTACTGTATCATGCTACAACACAACCATTTTGTTATGAACTAAATATAGCATTAGCATTTCATAAGCCCAGCACTAGCTTGCACACTTTTCTTGTTACTATTTTGCCCTGATCCATCCATCCATCTATAAATTCACACATCTATCTTTTGCTGGTCTGTGAATGAGAGCAGGTGGTGGGGAGGGTACTGGCTGATGCCAGGTGGAGAAGAGATACTGTACAGGGAAAATACCGATAGCCAGGGGTACTCCTGTAGCCACAGCACAGGCGTGCAGTGTGCCCCAACCTGTGATTAGATAACGCTGACCTTTACACAACACTAGATGATTTTTCAGTGTGTTTATTTTTCCGGAGCGGTGACCTTCAGTCAGCCCAAATAATTACCTTTAATTATTATACGGACTTGGTTTATTCACATCATTTTATGTATTATTTTGAATTAGAAATTTGCTAATCACTTAAAGTATAATTGAACTCCAGCAAAACGCTTGACCATCTTGTATTAAAATAAAATGAAACCCCATAAACTTCACATGCTGGCTAGTTGTTTTCACAAGTATCTAATGGAACCCAAAATATTTAGTTAATTACTGTAAATACAGTGACGAATATAACAAAAACATTTTCCCCTTAATGTCAAGATAAGGAGGCTCACTTTGAGAAACACTGGCTCATTGAATTCTGATCATGCAAATAATGCTACAATTCATATACATTTGATCTCATCTTGTCAATGAATTGAACATGGGGAATAAATTATGTCACAGCGCATTGAGCTTCATATATCATGCAGACCAACTCAAATGAACCATTTAAACTACAAGGATAAAAGCAGAGAGTGTCTGCAGACTTGTACAGCCCTCCTATCTTGCTCTTTCTAACTGCATTACAGGACATATTGCCACTGCCCTCAGTACCGGTACCCACTACCCACCCCTTCCCCCGATCCTGCTGCTCTGGTTTGAGATCAGCTGTAATATCTGAAAGGACATCAGATAGCCATGCAGACTGCTCCGTGTGCATGTACACACACACATTAACTAACACAAAGGCAGGCCGCAGGTTTAAAGTACGGTAACTCACTCTCTCTCTTTTAATATCAAAATGCTATTAGCTCCTCTCCCTTTTGTGCGTTGATCAGCCCTGGACTCTGCCAGTGTACCTTTCAATTCAGAATAGTTAGTGAATGGTTACGTTAATGTACTGTATATTTTATACATTAATAATCAATAGCTTAAAATAAAGACTTGCATTAAAGGTAAATTTATCTATTGCAAGCTAATTGTAAGCTAATTGTAAGCTATGCACATTTTGTCAAATTAATCAAATATCTCCTCGAATTTCGCAATCTTACTGTTCTCTGTTTGTGTTGAAAAAATAATCAGACACAGCATTGGTTCCATAAATCGGATTATAAACAAAGCGGTGAACACCGCTCACAACAACAAAGCGGTTGTTACTACGCTTTGCTTCACAGTACGTTCTGGGATATGGAGGAATATTGGTTTGATTTGAATTTGGCAAGCATTCTCTAAAATGACTGACCCTACCTTTAATATACAGTAAATAAGTTAGAAATTAGTAACGTTTCCATACATTTTACTATTCCTAAAATACAAATACACTGGCGCCTGTAGGTGGTCGAAAATAAAGTTAAATCATCATGTAGTAGAATAAAGAAACCTGTCTAGAATGTTATGAATCACCTCAGAATATATCCAAGTCATCCATGACAATACCCCTGTCTGCATAAAAGATACAACTTTTCTCTGCATGGTAATCCAAATGCTTGATTTTAAGATATGGTACAGTATTTGTAAAAGTAAAACATCAGTAACTGGTAGCATTGGCACGTCTGCATCCATACCAGTAATTAACATACAGTAATCCCAAGAATGCTGTTTTCAATGGGAAGAATGTTAATTGGTTTTTGGCTTTAAGCAACAATAAGCAGTTTGCAGTTGATTCATTCATTAACTGCCACATCATTTCACTGTTTGGAGAAAAGCAAATCTGACACTTTTCACCATTAATTTTCTTGCTTTGAAATGCCTAATTAAAAGTCATATTTCTTATTCCCGTCTATCAAAACACTGTAAAATTCAACCAGCCAGTTACAACAGTACAATAACAACTACTGCAGAATAAAATCAAACTTCCTTAGGAAAGTGTTCCACTAATTAGGTGTTTGTTTACAGGGAATACATCAGTGAATCAAGCAAAGCTCTTGTTTCTAAGCGACTATGCATTATTTGATTACTTTTCCATTTGTGAATAGAGGTTAAAGTGCATCCTGAAAGTTGAGCTGCATCCATTTATTGTGTGACATAACATGATTATATGGCGTGTGAGTCAGTGCTGCCCCAGTTTTAGATCCTATGGGAGATTAGAACATGGGACAACATGACATAAAAACAGAAGCTACAGCTGCACAGATGGGTCTTTTTTGTGATTCAACATTGATGGCTAAAATAGTCATGGTATAGTACTGTATCATGGAGCTCTTTGTTTCCTCTATACAGCAATAGAGCGGCTTTGACAGAGATTATAGGAGAGCAAGAAAAACATAGCGTATGCAGGAGTGACACGTTTCTGAGGTTGGGTGGGTCATGATGGAGTGGGTGACACTCAATCATGACATGTTACAAAAACATGGCAAAAGGCATAGTGTGTATATCTATCATTTTAGATTTACACATTTGTAATATACAATGCACTTATACAATTAGACACTGTTGTGAGTTTATTGGAACTTTTCTGTAACAAACCTGACATGTCCATTTCAGTATCACTTAATTTATTTGGCCATACATACAGTATTTACCCTTTGTGCGCTGTGATTGGTCGATATATATCACATTACAGACTAACTGGTAATCTCAAATTCCAAATGTCCAGTTGGAGCTTCTCATGATATATTCAGTGGCATTGGCTTAGTTAAATAACAGTTCTGTAGCTACTGTACCTTACAGTAAGTGTGTAGAAGTTTGATCAAATAATAGATCCTACTCTTAGGATAGGAGACATTAATGGTATTTGCACCAATTTCCGTTAGAGGTTTCTGGCAGGCCTCTTCCTGAAGCTGACTGTTTATAAACTAGAAAATCGAGTGTGGTACCTCAATTAAGCCCTCTGGTAGGATGCCCAAGGCCATACTGTATATATCCGACATTTTAACTTTTGACTGAGGAAAAAGAAGGGATTCAACCAAGAATAGCAAACGATAGATACTAAAAAGGATAGACACTGTGCTCAGTTAAAGTCAATATTGTTCTTTTATTCTATATTATCACCTGCAGTAGTCAACTGCCAAGTTGTATAGGTGGCTAGACTGTGATGCCGAATGTGTCACTGTGTCTACCACATAGAAATCAAAGTTTCCATAAGCCATCATGAAGGGTGGAAAGAGAGGAAGAATGAAAACAGAGTTAAACTAAATGAAGTGAATATAGTAATATAGCTGACAAACACAAACGCAAACACCTGATCCTAGTCCAGCTGCTACTGCAGGTCCTGCTGTAAAGTAGCTTTGCTGTTAGGCTACTTTAATAGGTTACCCAACTCATTGAAGTCAAAGGAGCTATTTGAAGGCAGGGCCATCTGGGCTCCACCAGCCAATGACAGCAAGGGGTGGCAGTGTGTTCTACCCAGCAACAGTCCTCCCAGAACTCCTATTGGCTCAGCCAAAGCCAGGTGGGCAGACATAACTCAAGCCTGCATGGTTTGTCACTCAACAGTGTTCACTCTGGTCTCAAGAGAGTGAGTCATTGTTGAATGATTTCACTTGCGCACACTTATTCCCCTTTACAGGAGCTGAAAAGGTGTCCTTCTCCTCTAATAGGAGCCACATTAACATATCAAATTAAATGCTGAACAGGCCTTAAAGTGAAATGTGCAGTTACATTCAAGACGCTTTGTGTTTCCGAGTTAGTGTTGACACAGCGAAGGTGTCAGAGAATGAGACAGCGAAAGTATATATTTCTGCAAACACAGAACATGGGGGACAGTTATCTGAAATGTCAGGAAAGAGGGAGAGAGAGAGGCACTGGCTGGCCCGGCATTTATCCTCTGCAATGCCTGACCGCGCATTTAGGAACTTGGCATAGAGAAACATTAGTGCACTGGCAGTTGTCCTATAGTGGAGGTAATACAAATAAGCATAACACAAAAAGCAAGAACATTTCAGTTTGTTAGATTATTTCTTTGTTGTAACGATGCTTCTTGTCAAAACATCTTATACCATTGGAAAGCCTGCTTATCTCCCTTTAAAATGGAGCCACATTTGTAAGGAACATGCATTTGGGGATGAGCAGCAGAGCTGAGTTTGCGGGCTGTACCCAGGAAATATTTGCCAAATCTTCTGACAATGCCAAACAGTTTATCTTTGCTGTTGACTCTTGTTTGGTGTTGTTTTATGAACTGAAGTCTGAAGAAACACGACATATTGGCAAAAAACTAGTTATTAATCTAACAAACAGGAGCGTCAGTAGCGTGTGGAAGAACCATACACAGACACAACAGCCTGGCCCCCCCTCCTCATGCTGGTCACCAGCCTGGTCACACACTACTGTGGGATGGCATCCCATTCTTCAACCAGCATTTGGTGCATGTCAGCCAACATGGTTGCCACTCTGGCATGAACAGCACGCACAAGCTTTTGCGTCCTTACTTTTTGTGTGTAGTTTACATTCGTGTTCAATAACGTGGCACCAAAACTACCACTACAACAAAGTAAAACTTATTTAATTTGAATTGAGCAACACTAGTTGAGATTCGTTATTAAAGCAAGTTTGGCAGTTGGCAACATGCACTGGCACATCTCCGGTATACAGCAACCTTATCACTGCTTGAGGGGTTATCATTTAAATTCTCTGCTTTTACAAAGCCTTTTGGTTTCATGTTTTTTGTGCCTGCCGTCCTTGAAAAGATGAGTCATGTTTCACACACCAGCTTAACTCTTTTTCGTCTCTGATACCTGTATTACTGAGAGTGTTAAATCATGCAATATTTGCAAGACAAACCTTGTACATATCCCATTTGCATCATACAGAATGAAAAAATTATAATTTTCAGTGATGTATGGCTATTATACTACACAATCACATGCTCTAAAGTTGTTTTGGGAAAATGTAATGTAATAAATGTAAAAAAAAATTTACTGTCCCGCAACAAGCCCACATTCATATTTGTTTTATAATACAGCAGCAAAGTTTAGTTACTGCATACTTTTGCTGTCTCAGCAAAAGTGGCAATACTCTAACACAGCATGTACTACATCCATCAATGCCACTTAGACACTACTGCAGCTACAAACCATACCGTTATACAATGGTAGCATGATGCAGGGAGCAGACATACTTTTCAGGGATCCTGTGCTTAAAGTTTCCTCTGTGAAAACAAATAAAGTTATTGCGGCATAAATGAGAAACGTTCTATAACCTGCAAAATGTTAGGATTAGAAGATCCTGGAGGTAAAAAGATGTCCTTGTATCATGGGATAGTCTACAGAACTTTGAGAAAGAAGGACTATTAAAAATGTACCTTCCAATAGACAAATGTTATGGCATATACATGAAGCCTCAACCTAATCAGATGGCAAAAACAGCAGCCTCACTGACACTGGATAGTGGCTGTGTTGAACTTGTTGATGTTGTTTCATCTGATGAGAAGCAATAATAATACAAACCCATCAAGAAATTTGAGGAAGACACTTGCAAAGTTATTTTGTTCTCCCAGTGTCACTGACGATCACCCTGCCACTACAATAAGGTGGCAAGGAGAAATGACCTGACAGACACTATTGAACCAAAAAGCCTGAGGAGGGATAAATAAAAGCCTGGAACTTCAGCAAAGCAAGACTGTGTTGGATCTTACAAAGAAAGACTGCACAGTGCTGGACTAAATAATTAACACAGTATCGTCATAATTACCTACTTCCATCATCCCGCCCCACTCAACACACCAGACAATATTCTTGACTCAATGTCCCCATGCTTGTGAATGTACTGCTTGTCGCTGGACCCAAAAGTTCAGGAGCAAAAATTACATCACATTACATCATTTAAGATAGTTGTGATAGCGTAACATTAAGATACAACACAAAACTAGAGAAATGTTATACATTTGCAGGTACTAGAGGGATATGAATAAGGGTGAATATGTTCATGCTAGTCGAAAGGACAGAATAGGAAAGGTAGTACAATGGCCTTTAGCAATACAATGTGCAGGCTTGCATACAGTACAAACATTTTGAATTCAGTAGTAGTACCTCCATACTCTTAAAGTAGTGATTTTGCTATTGCGTTACTGGTATTGCTCCTCAAACACAGTAATGTAGGGCTGGCCCCAAATATTCTATTATTCTGGTATTCGTTCATTGTGTATGTATTCAATTTAAATATTGGGATTCGAGTATTCGTTTTTTCACATTATGCATGCATGTTTTCCCATTAATCCCAACTGTCTCCATATAAACCAACATGTTGAAAGGTAATTGCCTGCCCTACACTGTGTCATCAACACAATTGATTGCCATTGGCTCTGTTTGTAAGAAGAGAGCGAGGCTAATCATTCAACACACACTGTATTGGCTAATACAGGAGGTATATGCCATTTTGAGCACATGGCTATGTTTATATGTGTGCACACTGAAGCTAGGAATCGAAGATTACTTCTGTTATACTTCTTAATTATAGTTGAGTGTTTTTAATGGTGTTTTTGAGAAAGAGTATTTAAATACTCATTCGTAAGTATTCGAAACCTGTAAAATGGTATTCAGGATAGCCCTACAGTAATGACGAGGTTTGGAAACAAATGCTTAGCAGCAACTTGAGCAGAAAGTAGTTGATATTAATCATATTTTAAAAACACAAATTCTGAAACTTTAATTGGAATCGTGAAATCCATTTTGAGGTGCAATTGATTATTTTTATATTATTTCTTTTGTGGAAAGAGGAAGATATAAAGATAGTGTTTCAATTCGGCCTCATCTGATGCAGTAAGCGTAACGAAGTTGGAGCTATACAACAACACATGTTCCACCCTGGAGGTGATGCTTCAGGTCAAATACTCTGTGTGCATAGGTGTGGAGGCTACTGCCTCTCCTGCATGTATAGGCCTGGGCTTTGGCTCTATCCTTAACACAGAAGATATTTTATGTCTGGCAAAGGGCCACTTGCTAAAACACCTCACGTCAACGAAATAGAGTTGTATTTGCTTCAAGTTCTTGCTGGCAGTGATATAGATTTAAAATAAAAATGGTTTTAGTGAGAGTTTGAAAGTAGCAGAATAAGTCAAAATTGCACTCTTTGCTATACTTACACAGAATAATGATTGAGATGTGACACTGGCAAGATATTCCTTTCTTTCAGATGAGTTCAGTTTCAGTTTAAACACTGAAAAAAAGTAATAATAAACTAAGTTGGCTAGTTGGCCCAGAGGGTTTGGGGCAAAATCTGATCATACTTGCTGACTTGTAGTGTGCATGCGTTCAGGTCTGCACATACTGTTGCCAAATTTACCCAGTGTGGGTGGCTGACATCATAGATAACAAAATGAAGCTATGTCCCAGGTAAGAAGGTGAAAGGCATGGCATTTAGCCATATCACAGAATTAATTTACAATTACATGGAAATATTATTGTCATCCTTACCTAGAAAGCAGTGTACAAAGTGACTAAGCCAGGCCACAAAGCCACAAATCCAACATGAAAGAACAATGTCACTGATGTTGGAAGAATGACTGTCCTCATTACTGAAAGAGGTTAGGGTTCTGGATAACAAGCACAACTTTTTGCAGTGGAGCTCAGTTGTTCTTTATTGTAAATACAAATGTGTTGATTAAATGTGGTCTGTGTAACACAAGAGTAGCTGGCAGGGAAGGGATTCTTGTCTAAAACAAAGCTACTAAATCAACTATTTAACAATAATAATAATAATAATAATAACACTTTGGGCCCTATCTTACAACCGGCGCAAAAAACACGGCACAGATTGTTTTGTTTAATATTTTGCATTTATTTAAGTAGGATCGATGTTGTGTTCGCTAATACGGTGCTTGTTGCTCGTCATGACAAACAATAATCCAAACTGGCTTTATTGACATTGTTGACAAAAAATATACATTAGCACCGGCTGCAGTACCACCCGTCGCCACACGTCACGGCTGCTTCAAGCGCCGTGCCCCCGTTTCAGACCGACGCAGTTTTCATTTTCCCATCCAGCGCCCACATTGTTTAAAATAGGACCCAAAATCATATGAGTAATGTAAAACAAAACAACATAATAAAAATCAGCTATTGGTGTTTTACTACACAATTTACTTGTTGCTCAACAAGGAACATATGCACTGCAGCTAGGCTGTTTAAAAAGGTGATGGGGTCAGAATTGAGACAATCCCTCAGTTGGATTGTTGGCACTTTACCAAAGCAAGAAAATGCCCTTCCAATTAGAGTGTATTCCCCATAGCTCCAGTGCCCCATATTGATTCTATGTTGAACACTTTTGGAGAACAACAATGACTCAACATTTTCCTCATGCTGGAATACTTGGCTTGTGTAACGCTGCTGGGTGTACTGTTTCTGTTCTTCTGTCCATGTACTGGGTTTAACAATGTTAATTTTTGTATCCTTTCTTCTTTTAATAAAATACATTTTCTCTACTTGTATCTCCCTCGCCCAAAGAAGACAACACCTCTTGCCAGGCCATGGTTACAAATACGATTTTTCATTTGTTGTTATTTTAATGTAAAATACATGCGAAATTCATCCTCTGCATTTAACCCATCCTTCAAGGGAGCAGTGGGCAGCCACTGTGCAGCGCCCGGGGACCAACTCCTGATTGAACCAGTGTCACTGGTCACATGTCACTGGACTGGAGAGTGAACCTAACATGTTTTTTGATAATGGGGGAAACCAGAGCACCCTGAGGAAACCCACGCAGACACAGGTAGAACATGCAAACTCCACACAGACCGGCCAGGATGACTGTGGTTTGAACCAGGGACCTTCTTGCTGTGAAGCCACCGTGTACCATTGGTAAATAAAGGTTACATAAAAACAAATAAAAAAACTAGGAAAGCCTAGTTCAGCTGGCCGCAGGCATGAGCAACACCATAGGCATACAGAGTTTAGCATGCAGGGTTCCTCCATGTAACGCCACAGAAGTTGGTATCCAATGCTATTGGTGCATTACCGCCACCTACTGTCTACATGGTTCATTACCACCACCTACTGTCTAGAATGTAGCATATGCACTTTATAACCAGGTCAGTCAGTGACATCTGCGCATATTTACCGCTCCTGCTACATGAAGAAAAAAAAACCTTTGAATATGTATCATAGGGGTTAATTAGTGCACATGATACACATACACACTAGGGTGTGAAATCTGGTATGGTGAATTAATACATAGAGAACGTCCAGGAATTGAGGTGAAAGATATACCGATTTGTAAACGGCCTTGTACTTTGGTCTGCTATCCCTCTGAGAGTAAGGAGTTGGAAGTTACAACCGGGACACGCTATAAACTATAGGCTATACATAGTGCTTTGAGTCAAATTATCAAATACACATGAGTATATGATACACTAAGTCTACCATAACAAATCATACCTCAACATAAAAAGTATTTGGCATTGCCATTCCTGACTGTCTAAATACATTGCTATTAGCTTTGTGGCGAGGTGATGTTAGAAAAGACTAATAATGTTCATAAAGACTATATGCACTAGAAACACATGCACATGCTGCACACTGCTACTCTGTTAGGGGAAGGGGGGGGCATAAAACACACAAAGGGTTTTCTCATCCTTATTTAATGGGGTCGTTAGTGTGTCCTTGGAGAGGACGCAGCCTGTGATGTAATAAGCGAGTTGGTCCAGCCGCGACTATAAATTATATAATCCTTTGGAAGAATAACATCGTGGTCCCACTGTGCTTCGCAATAGGGCAGACTACTTATTCTCCAACCTCCTGCAATGCCTGTTGTGAATATCATGGTGTCCTTTCATCAGCTCACAAGACAGTTCTGTGATTTGGTATTTGCCACAAACCGTGTGTGTGTGTATACAGTATAGTAGTGTTCAGGTTTGAATTTCATGGTTCTTCAGGACAAATGAAAGATAATTTAAAGAATTGTCCAGCAAGTTCTCTGATTCAAATCACATTGAATAATTTGATGGATGTAGTGTGTTAAACTAGCTATTGAGACCATCTTCTTATGGAAAGTTGTAAATACTATAGAGAGAAGTTGGCTTCAGTAACTTCAAGGCGATATGCTCTGTTTTGAAGCAAGAACCTGGTGGCCATTAATAGTACTGCAGTTTTAGCACTTCCACACTGTCTTAGAAACAATCAATGGTAGTGTTTGGGTTATTCGGTTATTCTCTCATGCGTAACAATCACAGGCCCTTGACAAATGAATATGGCGAGGGAATGAGAATTTCCCCTTTCCCATGCACAATGAATTATTCTCCTTGTGCATGCTGCATAAAGAGTGAAGGGGGAATGTTCAAAGCACTGGCCAAGGATTGCCTTACACCGTGACGTTCAGCCCAACCTTTCAACAGCAGACCATGTAAGCTCTGTTAAAAACATCAAATGGGTGTGACTCCACGCTGCAACTTGAGACCTTCAGCAGGTGCTACTGGGTCTTGGCTAACAGGACGGGGTCTCCAACGGTAGCACAGTTCCTTAACCTGTAAAATGGGTATGATATGGTACGTTATTTGACCTCCTCTGGTGTGTTTTCATTTCTTTTTCTATTATTAACAACACTTAATGACATTAAATTATTCTCTTGACACACGCTTCTCATATGTTATGTGCACAACTTTATTCTGAATGCTGGTCCTTGCTGGACTGATTAGCGAAATAATATGTTCTTAAGGTCTAATTTTCTCAAACACCAAAACTGAAATGCATACTATATATAGTACTGTAAAGAGGACATTATAATGTACTGAAACAATTGGCTGTAAGCAGCTGCATTAAGGTTTATAAAATAAGCAATTAGCAAAATTTTACACTTCTGGCTCAAGGAAGGAAAAGAACCAAAACATGCAATTTCATTAGCATTAGTATAAAGGTAATCGAGACCTGAACTGGAATGATAAAGGCCTGCCAAATCTGTATCCATGTTAGGTTTCATGTTCAGTACAGTACGTGTGCAAAACATCTCAGGGATGAGGATATTGAGTGGAAATAGTAATGAATATTGATTGTGTGTGGTGGAGATTGTTTATCCCGTTATAGCCTTCATCTATAGCCTTCACCTACAGCATGTGGATCCTCATTGTGCATATACTTCGTCCAATGTTCTTCAACATTTGGCATTAACACAGTATTGTGAGTATTACCTAACCCAAGTGATTTATTGGTGATTGGAGACCAAACTAATTATGTTTAATAAAATCTTTATAGTTTTTAATTTAAAATAAATATGCACAAATAAATGTCCACAAACCATTACTTAAATAACCTCCTCTAACATATTTTCACAGGGATGTTGTTTCTTGCTCTCTTTTTGTATGGGAGCCATTGACATGTTGCACAAATCAAACCCTGGGAGAAATCATCAGAACTTCATTATCAAAATAGAGTAAGCAACATAAATGTCAAAGTGGAGATGAGAATGTTTGAGCCTAATGTTTTTCACGGTTGGAAAATCAATCTTATGGAACACATTCAAAAGCAGTGCTGTTTTGACTTCTCATACAGTTCCATTCTGTTAAACTAGCATTCTCTGAACCAACCAGGTGCAACGGCAACGCATGTTTGGGATCTCTGCTATTATTACCATTCATGTAATGTTGGAGGATATTATCATTTAAAATGTTATTGATATTCAACCTTTTCTCAGACCTCATATCTAACCTATTATAAAGGAACTTCAGTGAGAATATTACAACATAGGAAATAATACCCAATCATTCTGTGATGGTAGTATTTTTCTATGTATTTTATTTACAATAATGACAGTTTAGGGCCATTTGGAGCACATTAATGTTCCCAGGGCTGAAGAGATAAACTGGAATGCTGTTTCCACGCAGTATGGACCAGAATACACAAATGCAATGCAAATGTTATATATTATATGGGTTACAGAATTACAAGTGTCACTTTTATTTTTGACTAATTCCTTTATTATTTGCTAATTGAGGATTAGGATAATTTTACAGTATGGTGAGAATCAATCATTGGGACAACATTTGAGAGGCTACACACTAAGCAGGAATGATAAGTAAAGACTTATTTAAGTTACATGAAGTAAGTAAATATTCCTAACCAAATTAGTGATAGTCATTGTTTAATTCAAGTGGCAGCGCATAAATGTGGCATCGTCTGTGTGTTATATCATGTAGTCTATTCAATATTTTCATATGTAGCATATTTTATATGTCTATATATATAGATATGTTTTAATCAAGAACAACTTTCAGCAATGAATTTGTGTCTCCATTGCTCCTTGTGGTTTACAGTAAACCAGCATTACAAAATTTTTTTTTTAATTTGTGTATGCTAGCCTGCCCCCCTTTAACATAACTACATAAATAGTAGTGGATTGTAATCTGATGTTGAGTATGTTGAGAATAGGAATAGGCCACATATATAACTAACTAGTGGGCTACTTTGAACCAACAGATCACTTCATATACTGTAAAACATAAATAAATGCAATAAATAATAATTTAAATAAATGTTTCTTTATTTTTATGAGCACAGAGAAAACATACATATGTTTCAGGGGTGTGCTATAATTGCTGAGATAATATACAGGGAAAATTCAAGTGTAACTGCACCCTAAATTGTGTTTTTTGAGCTGTAAACTTAATAATAATACTGCACTGTGATGAGACATACATGCTGGTGTTTAATATTGACACAATTTTAATTTTATAATTTTATTAAATCTGTATTTTATGGTCTGAAAATAACTCTACACCTCATATCTGTTGAAAACCGCCTGGCTTCCAACAGTATGCTTGGTCCACTCAGACGTCATCAAAATCAATTGACGTTAATGGGGGCCCCTTCTTTGCCCCTCCCCTCGCTAGTTGCTCGTATTTGCATTTTGCATCAAAGTTGTGCAGTGGGTGGAGTCAGGCTCAGAGCTGGGGTGCAGTTAAGAGTTGATGAATTGCCAGAATCGTGTCACAATATTGGCACAGCGGAAGCAGCAAACGTGACTTTCTTATCTGAGCGTCATGCCTACTCTACAATATCTGTACGTGCATGTCAAGTGGTAAGGAGAGCCATGGCTCACGCCTTCTGATCACTAAATGCTACATTTATTGTTATCCCTTTTCCAATTTCCAGCACTCGTATTTAACCTCGCAGCTGCCCGAGCGCACATACTGTATATTTAGCTCCAAGCTCCGTCTGTATTGATTGCATCTATAGTCAAGTCAAGTCAAGTCAAGTCAATTTTATTTATATAGCCCTTAATCACATTGCAGTCTCAAAGGGCTTTACAA
>JAODTR010082872.1:0-14635 GCA_025399935.1 Amblyopsis rosae | reverse complement strand
TTGCTGAAGCTGCTGCCCCCGCGACCCGACTCCGGATAAGCGGATGAAGATGGATGGATGGATGGATGGATGTTTGTGTTGTTCCATTTTTGTTTCGTTTGATCTCAGTGGTAACAACAATTATTATTTAAATAATAATAATAATTATTATTATTGTTATTATTATTATTATACATGATGTAGTTTTTTATTTAACTGTTTAAATCTCCGGTACCAATTGATTGCCTACTAGACCAAATACACAATACAACCATTAAACTTCTGTTACTAGAAGACACAGAGCGCTGATAATTCAAACACACACACACACACACACAAAGTCCAAGATAAGTGTCTTGCTGGAACAGAGGATGATGTATAACTAAATCCTTTGTTCTTTGAGGTGTTATCTCCTCTACCTATACCCATGATCCTTCTCTGCATGTTGGAGCGTACGTCGGCTGGATATGAGATATGATTTATCATAGGGACACATTCTTCGGCTCCGTAATATTTGAGCAGGTGGAGAAACAGTGACACCATGTCTCATTTTTAGAGCCCTGCAGTCATTATTACTCAGAGGACATTGTGGTAAGATTAAGTATTTGGAGCATGCTGCCATGTCAAGCGTACGATGTGCAACAAACATCTGTTCATTCCTTAATATTCCAAATCCTGCAGACTGCAAACTCAATTAATCAACTTGAAAGATTTTGGGTTTGTTTCCGTTTACACCTTCTTCTGCTGGACCATTTCTGTTTTTCTATTTAGAGCATCGCTGCCTCATAGCATCTCTCCCCGCGACCTTTGGCAGCATTTGGTTGGGCGGCTTGTTGGGACACTGAAAGAATCAGCTTTTTTGCGGCCGGTCCAAGACTTGTTTTGAAAGGATGCCAAGGAGAACATCTCGGGGGCTGGAAGCAAGTGAGCAGCAGTGACATTCTGGGACTTGGCACTCACACAAAATCTACACCGGCCATGCAGCTATAGCAATTTGCTCAAATAGAGAAAATAGAGTCAACGAGACCAGAAGAAAAGGTGTAGTAGTCTATAAAGTTGTAGCAAGAAGCTAACGTCGTATTCAGTTTAGCTTACATAACCACATCAACGCACCATAGTCCAAGTGGTAGCCAACAGTCCTAGTAGTTAAATTCAAATTAAATTTCCAAAATAAAATACTCACCTAGAAATGTGAGTCAGTGTGTCCAGTGTGGGATGTGGAAATGCAAAGAAATGCACAGACAGTAATGTAATAACTGGAGTGCAATGTGGGGTGCTGGAAATATAATATTAGGTTCAAGGCCAGGTAAAACTATAAAAGATCCTTAGGGCACCTTTGACCATCTTACGTAACTTTAAAAAAATCAAAAAGTTTTTATTATGTCAAGACAATGTTTACAAGTAAAGACCTAATGATGGCCAAAGCTGAACTTACATATATTTTTTAAACAGTTCTTAAAACAGACATCAATGGAATAGTTACACCGTATAATCAACCATCAATCAGAATTATCAAATATAACAATGACAACATCAATACGGCAATGTTTGTATAATCTTATGTTGTTTTTAAAGACTACTGGAGACTATCTTTTTTATTTCATTATTGCATTTCATTGTAAAATCTGCTTCTTTAACTTTAATTTCTAAACTATTATATTTAACAGCTAAAAATATATTGATGGTGAAACTGACCTCATTAGGATGTCACCTTACCATGTCATTACCATCACAACAAGTTGTAATGATAATGAAATGTTGCAGAAATGACAATTGTCACTTTTTCAGGATAAAAGTACACTACATCTAGTAAAATATGCACTTTAAACACATGTACATCATGTGAAAACTTCATTTTTGTTAATAAAATATTGCCATAACTGCATGACGCCGAAAAAGTATACTATATGATCAGAAGGAATACTTTAATACCTCATATTTACTAACTTCTCACATGGCCCCTGTCAGTCTTTATTTAAATGGTTACAACATGAAACAAGTGTTACTCTTACAAAATGATATACAGTAATTATAGGCTGTAGTGGTAATTACGGTAATGTTTGGGTCATTGATATATTGTTCATAATAATGCAAAATGTGTATGAATATGAACCCAAGTAATACATTACATGTCTTTTTTAGTTGTTATAAGAACACACATTGTGATTTGTCAATGAATGTATTACTTTTTATCAATTTATTGATGTAGCGAAGTTTGACAGGGCCAAAGTAGCCAAACATTGAAGGTTGAAACATTTTATTTTGGTGCATATATTAGTTTGGTGGTGCAATAGATTCGTTTTTATATTTATTTTGTAATAAAGTGTTTCTAACATAAATGCATAACCTGGGTGAAAGTTCCCCCAATTGAAGAATCCCCCGTCTGATTAAACCCTATGTAACTCTTATATCAGTCTTTAGGCATATGCCTATTGTACTTGTTTGTACCCTTAAAACACATTCACTTTTTGAACTAGGCCTACAGGATGTTTAGAACCAGATTTATTTTAAGGTACCCACAGTCTCGATAAACGGGAACAGAGTTCTGCTGTCTGCCTTTATGCAAATGGTCGGCGTAGATAGGCCTACTGTAGCCGCTCTTTCTATAAATAACCCTCAGTGTACGCTCATATCTTCTTTCCCCAAAGGGACTGACTCACAAACCTTGATCTGTTCTTTCCCTTCCAGATGTGATTCCTGCCCCGGGTTGGAACTACAAAGGCCCGAATGGCCCCAGCCAGTTTTTACAGCGCTGCTCTTCGGTGTGTTCATATAAAAACTAATTGTCATTCAATCGCGTATTCTGAGAACCCAACAGTGGGTACAAGCAAAGAGCATGGGAGCCCTCCCGCTTCGTAATTGATCCCAGAGAGGCGTCTTCCGCCAAACCACCCTCTATGCCTCCCCCATTTCCTCCCCCTCGACCCCTACCCACCCGGCCAATCCAACCTCTTAATTAATCAGGGGGGTAACACAGCGAGGTAACATGTTCCATACATTATCCTGCTTTAAGATTAAATTGCCTCACTTTTTCCCTCCCCTAAACCTGTTTCCACTCTGCCTCCGCCATGTTCTCTGGTAAGCCAGTCCACATCTCTCTGTGTCCTCTGCTTTGTTCCCAGCTTGAGGTCGGGCACTGCAAGACTCACAGGTAGGCTACACTCCTTGTTGGGATTATTGCACACCCGGAAACCTGTATTTCTGCCCCAAAAGCAGAGTGTCTGTGGTTGAATGACAACTGTGCGTGTGTGCGCACGCACGCATGCGCCTTTGAAGGAGGACGCGCCTTTCAAGGAGTGCAAAACCGTTGGCTAGGTTAGCTAGGCTCTCGGCCCCCTGCTGATTTTAAAGCTACAGTTTTCTGCCACAGCCCACAGGTGTTCCCAAGGGAAGCAAAGTAGGACCCCTATCTTAACTGGACAAAGCCGCCCATAAACCGCTTCTGCGTGACCGCATTTTGTTGCCACTTGCCAATTAAAACGGGGGGGCCCTGCCACCGCCCTGTGCACTCGTCAGTCGCACGGTTCAGACACAGTTCACAGTCATCACAGTTCCTCATAACATCTGCGCTCGCCGCCAAACACGATCGCTCAAAACAAGCAGCCACATTCAAAACAAACAGGGCGACCGGAGCAGGGCTGGCCCAGGCAGAAGAAAAGAGGGGCGGTGGAGGGGTGTGTGTGTGTGTGTGGGGGGGGGGGGTTGAATAGATGTGCACGCGCGCACGCAGAGTGGAAAGTTGTGCTACCGCAAACCAAGGTTTAGCCTATTTTAAGAATGACTCGTTGAGATAACAAATGAACTGCTCAGGGGAGCCAGACACACATCCCTGCTATGAATAACAACCCTGGAACACACAGGTAAAACGGGGGGTGGGAAAAGCTGCAGGAAATGGAACTTTCTTTAGAGAGAAAATGGCGAGACGGGGGGGGGGGGGGGTGCAAGAGGAAAAGCATGCCTGCTGAATGACATGATTTAAAATAAATGGCAATCAGAGCCCGGCGGTGGGGTTTACGGGGGGCGCTGTATTCACCCCTCCCTCGACCTCCCCGTGATAACCACTATGTCGAGACGCCTGTGCGTAAAACGGCTCCTATTGGTGAGGGGAGGGCGATGCCGATTGTTCAGATATGCTCTGTCTGTCTCTGAGAGATTAAAGACAGCGCTTTCTCTTCATGCTGTGTTTTTCTTTTTTTGTCTTCCTTCCAGACGGTTCCCATTTGGAAGTAATCACACAAGAGAAGCACTGAGTGGGAGTACAGGGGACAGCCCGAGATCTGGATGCTGTTTGGGGGGGCTGTGTGTGTGTGTGCGTGTGTGCACACGTAAACTGTGGGTGAGCTGAGCCTTCCTCTTATACGCCCCCGTGCTCTGGGCTTTTTGCCATGCTACACGGCGGGGCTCGGTCCTTTCATGTGGTTTCTGCCAAATTGCATCATTTGGACTGGGGCCACGGGTAGCCCTCATCCGACCCTCCATCTCCCACAATGCCCCTTGCCCCACCTCCGAGTCATCTCGCTCTCCTCCTCCTTGCAGAAACTAAAATACTTGGCAAAGTTTACAGACCCAAAATGAGATCACCGCTGCCAAGAGAGGAGTTCAATCGCATTCATCGGCCCTAGCCAAGTTACAGGCTATTCCCCCAGACATGTTGCTTTTTCTATCATTCTCTCTCTCTCTCTCTCTCTCTCTCTGGAGGAGCATGGATATATTATGGACACTGTGTACATATTCTTTTTGGAGAGCTCATGGGGAGATGATGAATCTAGTTTTTATTAGGAAGCTTATATTCTTTTTTAGAAAGATAATTCATATAGGCCTAATACCCAATTTCCCCAGTGTTTAATAGTGTGATATCCAATATGAAACTTAATCCCCTTAACTCAGAGCAATTAGAGAGGCACAAGGCAAATTTAAGGCAAGCTATTGGTGTCTAGCTAACAATTGCGAACCACCTTGCCAACCACCTGGCTAACCATAACCTGACAATTATGATGAGGCCGAGGGTTGTAAGGTTCATTATAGACAATGTGACACAACATTTGTTACCGAGCCCGTTAACCAACTACATGCAAAGTCAGCTAATAAACAGGTATCACACAAGTAACACGTTATCTGGCTTGTGGTTTGTAAAGAGCAATGCCCTTTTGGCTCAGACACAATCCCAATGAATGCATCACCCACACATTTCATTTTGTAATTGGATAATTTCCTCCAACCGACGCCCTCTCGACATTTTGCTCAACCTCGGTACAAATAGCAACGTGCTGTATGAAGTTGGACTTTGAGAAACTCCAGCTGCCTCTTTCCGGTCTGCCTGTCAGTCCACCCGTCTCGCCTCTCTACAAGCCGTCCCAGAGTCTAAACACACCTGACTTGTAAATATTCCTTATTGGGCCCGTAACGTAAACGCTCTCAGCATTGAGGTACAGCCTAGTGGCTCTGAATTTAAACAGTTTTAAAAAAGGCTCATCGGGTTGACATAATCTGGGATTAATCGCCAACAAACAGTACATTGTTTGCAGCAACAGCTTCACACTTAGTTGTACTGCACTGTATTGTACTAGTAGGCTATATCAAATCAAGTGGGAAAGTCATGGGACTAGAACCCAGATCTCAAGCATGCGTGAGAGGCAGGTGTTCTTGCAAAGAGGCTAAAACCACCCACGGTATATGTCACTAATAGCGAGGTGATGGAGAGTGAGGTTTACTGCACAACTTTACTAGTTGGCTTGCGTTACATCAACATCAGTGAATGCGTAAAGTGAAATACATCCCTATGTACTCACATTTGTGTATAGATGGGTTTCAAACATGAACAGTGAGCTGGGGTGGAAATGTGGGCTTCTGGGGGTGAAGTGAGGTGTGTACTTTTAGAGAGACAATTTGGAGAGTTTACTCAGTAATCACTAGTGTGTATAGACTGCATTGTCTGCCTCTACCAGACACATCACATCATGGGATAGCTACTATTTTAGTCTCTTTAACATCACAGCATGCAAGAGGAATAATATGGTAGACATTGCTGTGTGGAGCAAAACAAGTATATAAAATCTTGTCAACTATTTTCAGTGGAGAGAGACAGCTCCTGCAAGTTAGGGGGTAGGGTAACATTTCCCTGGCACATTCGACTGACACCAAAACAAACATTTACATTTCATTCATGAAATGGAACCCTGTTACTCTCTTCAAAGAGACACAAGTCATCAGATAAATATTGTTTTAGTGCTACGCTCGGCTGCGTTTGGACGAAGGCCACAGGCAAGCTCCCCCTGGTCAATCAACAATCAAATTAGTCCACATTCCATGTCAGGGATTCCTGGCATGCTTACTCTAGCGTGAGACCTTGTCCGGTTTAACACACTCTGCAGACACCACTGGTGAACACAGAGCATCTAAGATGTGTAAAAGTGAAAGATGAGGAACATATTAAATAAACAAAAACAGCTTATGGCTCTTTGTATAAATACCCAGTGGGCTTGGTCTGTGTGTTGTGTCCTTCGACTTCATGAGTAAATAATATACTGTACATTTGTAAAATGTATATAAATAATGTAAGTGTAAATAAATAACTGGACACATAACCCCTTCTGAATAAAATGCTAATGAATATCATCTCTGGGTGTGCCTAGCGAAGCAAAATAAGTCGCAAACAAAGAAACATTCCAAGTCTGTGGCCCTGGAGACCCCCACCACAATACAACCCTGCCCCCATTACACCCACAACCCAATCCAAAACACTCACTAGATCTCCAGCCACCTCCGTGGAAGCTGCTCTGAGCACGGCTGCTGAAAATACTGAAGACACATAAACAGCATTAAGTAGCCTAAGGGATTCTAAAATAAATACATTCTCAAATACTCTACCCAGGGAAAATGACACACTGCAGAGGGCTGGGAGCATATTCTTAAAACAATTACACCCTTATACAATTTATTCCAGATATTGGTAGATCAATACAATGTCTCAGTGTTCCAATCAAACGCTCATCATTAATTGGTGTTCTCATTATACTGCATACCCTTTTTCATTGGTTTGCAGCCCTAGACGGAACATGTGCTTTTACTGTAAAGCTGTAAAGGCACGTGCACTGCAATGTCCTGTAGGAACCCAGTGTTGAGTTTCAAAAACGCCTTCTGACAGTCTGTAAAACAACGGTACAGTAAGAGTCCCCCCCCCCCACCGTCCTTCCCCCAGACAAGTCTGCTGACCCCCCTGTAACACCTCAAACAGGCTCCCTGAACTTGTAAAGCAGTCGACTTCCCTCGGCGCACAAAGACCCAAGAGTTCTCAACAGCACACAGGAATCCTCCTGTTTTGGAACTGCAGTTGGGAGAAACATAAAACATTTCTGCGTGGACAGCTAAATTGAGAGGCGGTGCACTCCCTCATGGATTGCTGAGGTGGCTCACTGTCATCTCACTGAGAGCACATCTGCTGTTAACAAACCTGGTACATAGTGGTACTTCTGCAACAGTTGTTTTCAACTGGTTTAATGGGTGTGGGCATGACGGTGGTCAGCAACTTTGAACCACTCCATTTAAAGATGGAGTCAGGGTGAATTGTAAGCTAATACACCTTTTCTTCTCTACAGCGAATATCTACTCACGGTCCACTAGTTGCCCATTCAAAATCTGGTTTCTACATAGCCCTGGCTCTGTAAACATTAGGAACAGAAACAAAGTGGTGCAGACCGTACCACACATAACACTATCCAGCCTGCTGAGAGGAGTTCAGAATTGGCGAACAGTGGTGAACGTTCGTGGCGAACGTGTTTGCTTTGAACTTGAATTCTGAGCGATTTGTGTAAACATTCCAAAAATATTAGATTTAAACTGTCACCCTTCGTCCAACTTCAATGTGTGTTCGCCAAGAACTACCTCCTCAAACCATTTGCAAACGTTCGCGGCGAACACAATGCAAACGATAAACTATGCATGTCCAATAGCTAACTATGCTATTGGACAAGCATGGCTATGCATATCCAATAGCTTCTGAGGCATTGAAGGAAGTTGTTATTGTTTTCATCACGTTTAAATATTAATGTATTTCTCTAGCATACCTTTAATAGCATTAACATATTTTAAACAAGCATAACTGCCTATAAAAACACATGTATTACCAAAGATTTGCGAGTAAAATTGCTTTTATTTTATTTTGTGTGCGCGCATGTGTTTGTGTTTAAAATATATTTTAATTTCCCAACAAACACTAACAATCATTATTTAAAAATAAATAAAAACATGCATACTCCCTTTTCATTACAGTATATTAACTTTGGTTGGTGAAAATACCATTAAATAACTTAAAGGCCTGTTTTGTTTATTCAATGAATCCAGAATTTTGTTTTGTTGACATCATGTCGGAGTATCCTGTGAATTTAAAATTCACTCAAAAAACTGACAAAATAAGTAAAACTAAAAAAGGAGTACTTGTGTGTGTGTGTCGGCAGGGGGGGGGGATATTTGTCATCTGTTCTGGTTTATTTGAAAGAATGCTTTGTTCTCCACTTGATGCCCATTTGAAAGCTTACAGGTGCGCGCGCTTGCATAGTGTTTTCCTTAAATTCTCCATATCAAATATCACTTCAAAAATAATACATATTTCAGAAAAACTACACACATAATGTCCCGGGAATCCCGGCAAAAAAAAAAGCATCCAAAATATATATTTAGAGTCAAGTTATTTATATTATCAAATCCACTAAAATGTATAGTCCCAGAAACAGCACAATACTTTGTCTATTGTTTAACCCGGCAGACCAATTCTATTATACAGACCGAGGAATTTAAGGCAGGCAGTTACATGTATGTAGCTGCTTTTACACTGGTCGCACAGCGGGTATTTGTGGGTTGAAGAGTTTCCTGGCTGATATATTATGCGTGAGAATATTTGGTCTGTGTCTGAAGCTGGAGAAGGCCACATGACCTTCACATGAAGCTTCATCCTTTATCCACATGGGCTACCTGACATCATTAATCAAACTAGCAAAAACCCCACACCAACAACTCCAATAATGTCAGATTATGGCCATCCTCAAACAGAAGAGGCCTCCGGTGTTTCCAGACAAGACACAGAGCCCGCCATGCGGATGGATACGTAACCGCGCTGTGGTTGTTGTACGCCATCCAAGAATCCTACTCAGAGCTCCGTCTTTCCCCCGCTGGCGATGCTGCCAGCTGCCCCTTCCCCGTCTCTGGGTGGGCTGGCGGGAGCGCCGCCCCCCATTGGCTGAAAGGCCAGCGAGGCGGAGTTAATGCAGTATCTTTTGCCAGTCGGCCGCGGGCCGTCGTCGAATAGGTGTCCCAAGTGTGCCCCGCACTGCAAGCGGCAAACATGACGGACTGGTTTACCTAATGGACTGTGACACAACGTATACAGAGGACAGACGCACAAGAGACAAACATACTGTACCTGGCTGCATGTGGTCTCCACCCTGTGCATGCCATAGGCGTAGTCATCGGACACAGTGACCGACTCCTTCGTCACCAGGTCAAAGAAAGACGGCCAGCCTGCAACACAATGTGCGCACACACACACACACACAATGTATCCTGCACATTATGTAGTCACTTGAAAAACAACACAGGGTAATTCATGGAAAAATACAAATTCATGATCAACTACTTAAAAGTCTATGTAGTTTAAAGAGTTATGTATCAAAACACAGTTTATGTCACACTTTGGTCATTAAATATAGCTAACGTTTTATATTTTAATGCGATTTTGGAATAATTACATTACAAGCCTAGCCTATACTGTAGGCTACTAGTTTGTGTGTGTGTGTGTGTGTGTGTGAAGGGGATTCCCCCAGTGTTCTTTGGCTACATCCGCTCTCACAACCGCTAGTCTCTGAAACACGGTTCGCTTTATCTCAGGCAGCCAAGCCAGGCCCGTGCGTTTATTTTCCTAGTTAATTCCCGCTACGCTACCTTGCTTTCATTTCTGAAGGAGAGCCCAGCCCACTTTATAGCTGCTGTCCTGTGTGCAACAGGACAGCCAAAACACGTAGCTCAGCAGCTACAGCCACTGCCATCTATAAATGGCAGCTCTGACATGCGAGAGGTCAAGAGTGCCCCCTACTGACTCCACAGTCAAGTTGCATTTAAACACAACCTTGTCAGCTCGCAGACCGTCCCCTGATGTCCGGGCAGACCAAAAATAAAACACCAGAGAATAGAACACCCGGCCGTTTTCACATCCTCATCCCCCTCCTTCACCGACGCTTTTCCAGTGGTCTTGACAGTTTCTGCCCCCCCCCCTTCCCATAGAAAGAATGAGTCAGGGCAACATAGTGGGTGGCCTCATAGGTAGGCTGGATCCTATCTCATTCTGTCACAGGAAAAGAGGTATCACTCTGCTTCCACCCCCACCCCACTCTAAAGTGAGTCGTCATTGTGTTTTAAGGATAAAGTAGAGTGGAAGAACACAGGTTCCTGCCTCAACCCCCTGTATACGTTGGTTAATCTTCACTGCTTGGTGTTTGGGTTAATGTTACACAGTGCTGGAGTTGTGTCTGTTGATTCTGCCTATTAATACTATCTGACAGGATAACCTACTTAAACACACAATGTTCCCTGACAAGTGCTTTGTGCATTCATTTGTACTGTGGTTACACAAAACGTGTAGAGAACCATCTTTTTGAGGTTTAAGTATAAGGGACATTATTTCAGTGCAATTGGTGAAAATTGACAAAAAAAACGTTTAGGTTTGAAACACCAGTACACAAGGGTGCATGCCCCTCACAAAATAGTTAGGTGTTAACCATCAATTTCACCATCAACTGCATGTCGCTACAAGTGTGTCACATGTAAAAGGCTGTTAGGTAGGCCAAGGCCACGATAGGGCCCATCAAGTCTACTGGATACAATGTTGAGAGGTGAGGTTGTACATTAACTCTCGGCTGCGGTTCCTCACAACCACTGTGAAGATCCTATCAGTGGTGAAAACCAGAGGACTGGACCTAGCTCCCAGTGGTACAACACGCACACCCCTCCCTTCTTGTATGGGAATAGGGTGTGGGGAAGAAGGGGGAATGGGAGGGGGGCATAAAACAAACCGTGTTGCCCTTACAGAGAACCCCCCCACCGCCCCACCACCACTGCCCTCAACCCGTTCGGGAGGGGATGGCCACAACTACAAAGCTGTGAATGAAAAATTCTACTTCAACCAGGAAAGCTCCCAGAGGGAATACAGGAATCCCATGAATCTGAGCTGGAGGACTCAAGCAGAACACTACTGCATGGATCGGTCCCGGCAGGCCTCAGCAGACTATATCTAAACTCCATCACGACAGGAAAGTGAGATTACACATTAAGCATTGGTTTTATATGTTGTGTAAATTAACATTATTAAATAATTAATAGGGGTACATAGTGTATTTACTGGCAAGAGCAAAGTTACCGCAGCCCCCTTCCCCCCACACACACAAAATAATAATGTGCATGTGCAAACAAGATGGCGTCGTGGATTTGTGAGAACTAGTTTTCACTTCACACTGATTGAAGGGTTCATTTTGAGGAACTTTATAACGTAACTGATAGACGTCGCCAAATGTGTCGGAAGATTATCGTTTCTTCTGTTTACGTTCATCATATCTTTAGGCGTGTCATAATTGAAGGGAAAGGCAAGTAGCCATGGAGCGGCAACCGCAATTAGCAGCGGGGGAATTCCTGGAGATTAGCCGTGACAGCACCCACATGGTTAGACATGAAACCCAGTCACAGAGCCCAGATAGTATTCATTAAATCAACTCTCTGGAAATATTTTAATCTCCTTAAAACACCCAGATATTTCACATCAGAGGTGTAATTCACAAAGATTAATGAGCATGACAGCATTTTTTTATAATATTTGTTTCGCTTCTCCGGCGCCATTCGACAGCTGACTAGGTGCAGCCCTTTTCTCGCAATCAAAATGAGAGGGAGTCGGGAGGTCAAGCCTTCCTTGTTCTCTAGTGCAAAACAACAGATTAAGAGCGCGTACAAGGCTGAGCCTATGTGTCTAGTATCTCAGAGGGCAGAAGCAGACTGATCACACGGTCTGCTTCTAAACGTGAACTGCCAACAGTGCCGTGCAGCTATGGCTGACATGGCGATCACTTGTGACTTTTCCCATTACATGTCAGTGTGTACTTTGATGGAGAAGACTGGTGGGTGGCCTGTTCAGCTACTGACAAATGTACATACAGAAAGTCTTTTTTGCTTGAAAGAATCTGCTAAATTGTGTAAATGTGCATGTAAACGTGGCTAGAAGACCGACGTTCCGTTCTGGCTCCTACCTGATCCAGAGTCAAATTTTGTGTCCGACCTGAAAAGATACAATTGTTAGAATTTGAAAAAATAGTCAACGATGAACAAGTCAACATGACAAAGTTAAGTGTGAGAGATTTCTTGAGTAGTAGTGTAGGGGTCAAAATTGTGAACCAATGACAGCCTTGTTCCAGGTACGCAATAAAAAGCTATTAGCCTGACAGAGGTAGAGTTGTGTGTGTGCGTGCGTACGTGTGTGTGTGGAGGGGGGGTGGCAAGCTCAAATATGAGCTACCTCTGGCCGTAAATATAGTCTCTCCGTTGAAGCTCTCCAATGAGCTGTGGGAAAGTAAGCGACCCAGTAATGGCTCTCAAGTCCAGTCTGACGTGCTAATCTCTGCATGTTTCTATCAGGCGCCGCACCATTTGGGGTTCGAAGGGCACCCCTGAACCAATTACAGGCATAGCGCAATGGGCTCGAGGTGCGTTTGAGACGCGCTACTGGAACGCACAGCGATTGGTGTACATGGGAACATGTCGTGCTCAAAACATCTTGGCTTACTTGAACAAGGGGGCGCCACAGACGACACAGGCGTAGGTACCCTCTTCCTTGTGGTCAGTATACTCCCCTCTGAAGGCACTGTGAACACATGCCAGGTTCACCTGTGGGTCTATGCATTATCAGTTAAGCCTCAATGACACCCGCCTAGACCTGCTGTGGGTACCATCACTTGTCAACAATAGCAATTTCATTACGGTTTCTTTTCCGTATAAAATAAATATTATATTAGCTTTCCCTTCTTTTCTTGCATGTTCTTATTGTATTTTTACATGTCACTTGTTTGACTTCACTCACATTTAAAACGTTTCAGTATAAGAAAAAAAAAAAAACATTCTTTAGAAGATTTTTGTAAAAATTATAAAAGCATTGTGTGTCTGCTCAACAAGAGATTTTTAACCACCTGTTATGTTGTCTATAGAGGAAGATTGCCCCGTTCAAACCTCAGAAACCATGGAATATAAACTTAAACCCTTCTAGCAGTTGGGCATCTCTCTGCCGGCGCAGACACACCCTCGTTATACATCTTGCTTATTGGTCGACACACCATTCACTCCTGATCAGTGGCTAGTTTTGAAATTCCTCCCACAACAAATGACAACTACCTTTCCTTATGTGTTAGCTGAGGTCCACTGATTGGCTGCCGCGCGGTGAGCCTTGTGGCTAAGTCACTATAGCTTTTGGATCTTTTCGACACGGTTATGTAGCTTTGTCTGTCTACCATGTATGGTGGTGAAAAATGTATTGATGGGAAATCAAAATACATAACAATTATTAGATAAATAACTTCAGTTATTAAACCTTACATTTAAACTAACATAAAGGTACCCTCCTTTTTATATGCCTGGCATTGCACTTAAAAAAAAACAAAAAAAAAAACTGCTGACATTCCTCTCTACACTTATCCATGCAGATCTCCTAAACCACTGTTCTCTACCCTTCCCCCGACATGTACTCTTAGCCGTACTATATCAAATACAATGAGTGTCCCTTCATAAAGAATAACTGAAGCGGGAAGGAGCCATCTTGGGCTCACCTCTCTGTGCCGCGCTCCTGCGTGACATGGTACTGAATTGGTGTGAGACGCTTCTTCAGTTCTTCCTGGGAGAAGCTGGTGGGCCATGTCTTCTTGGTACGACAGGAGCCTGGGGGATCCGGGAAAGGCCGTTATTTTTACATGTTCACAGGATACATTCACAGATTCTCCAGAAAGCATTTAGCGCAATTATTGGGGGCGAGGGTGGTTTTAATATTGACCTGGTTATAAAGGAACTACCACAGCACAGTGGGGGAGAGCCCATTCTCTTTGGACTAGTAAAGATGGGAAAATAGTGAACATAGAACAAGAGAACACATGGCTAACCACTGGCCAATTTCTCTGGAGGACATGGCAATAGTCCATTCAGGCCAATTGGTTATTTTAGACCAGATGCAAAAATAAATATTGACAAACAAACAGGCACTTCAAAGTGGTTGAATCAAGTATTAATTATCTGTTATGTCTGTGCAAGAGTGAATCCGTGCTACAGTCAAAGCTGGTCATCGGGTAAAGCCTAATCTTGGACCACAAGCCGATCATATTTCAGTGGGGTTTGGGAACTAGAAATGGTCATGAGGGAAGTCAAGGCTCAATACATGATTTGTTTGCTCATATAATACAGATAAAGGCAGTGTTCAATTTTTACATTATATTAGGTTACACCATATAGATAACATGTAAATAGGGTTGGGTATCGTTTGAATTTAATGGATTTCGGTTCTGATTCCCATTCTGCTTATCGATTCCGGTTCTTATCGATTCCCAATTTCGATTCCATTCTTTTTGGGAGAAGAAATACAACATCT
>JAODTR010082861.1:0-14635 GCA_025399935.1 Amblyopsis rosae | reverse complement strand
TTGCGAGTGAAATGGTCACACTGTAAGAGCCCTGCGAGCTGACTGCTGCGCCCGTCATTCAGTGACAAATGTATAGCGGAAATTTGTTTAAACCGTTATCGAAAAAGTTTATATTGCGATAGATATCGTTATTGAATTATTGTCCAGCCCTAGTTTGAGGCATTAATTCTGCCTCGTCGTTCAGACTACAGTAAATGACATGGGAGGCAGAATGGGGTTCACTGTTGATTGTGTCAACATTAAGTTACACCATAGCACAACATTGCAGCCATCCTTGCCCGCTAACCAGCCATATATATCCATAACAATGTATTATTTCATGAATGCAGCACGAAATCGCAGATGTCCATGCCGCCACGGGATTATATAGCAGATTACGTAGCTAGCTGTTAGCAACATAACATAATTAGTGATAGTTGGTTCAACAATAAACATTAAAGTTAAACAAAGACATATTCTATCTTTGTTATTATAACAGACAAAGTTAAATGTTTTGCATGATATGATCAATATGATATGACAGTGATCCAGATAAAAGCATCTGGATCCAGATAAAATAATTTTCCCCAAAAACGGCAGACGATTAAATGATGAAATCATCGATAATGTAGGCATAATTATATATTTATCTAGTGTTTCACACTTCATACTATCTCAAATGTTAAATATGGCTTGTTCATGATTAGGGGTGTAAATGTTCTGAAACCAAAACCGTGATACACGTCTACGGTTTCGTGTCGCGGTTCCGAAATACAGAACCCCGGTCCGCACAGACACACACCCAACCTGCTACAGGTGCAGCCTGTTGAGCTCTCATATATGGTGCTACTGTAATTAAACTACAATTTTAATTTCACATTCAGCTCAACACTAGATTAGAACCGCTGAGCCTTTTTATAGTTGTCAAAACACAATACAAAGCGATTTATGCATGTGTTCTCATTCATGGAATTAACACATCACTACGATGTCTGATTATGTGTTTTGCCATCATTTCCAAACTGTTCGATTGTCTGCTTGCATTTTGTAACTTGTAGCAATGAAGCTACAACAAGGATAACAGGGATTTGTAGTACAATGGTCCATAGCCACACACAGAAACCATTACTTCCACCCAGTAAATTCACAGGCTACACTGTCTGACCCCACAGAGCTGACTAACAGCAGGTCACATAAACTACAGAGGAGTCACTACAACCAACCAGAGTTAGCGAATTTGCATGGTCAACATTTGTTTGTGATTTAATCTCCATGTGAGCAGGCTGCTGTGAGACTGTTCATGAAGGACAAACATAAGTCAAATCTCATTGCTGCTGTGTGCATTTCTTAAAAACTGCAAATATTTCACTTGAATAATGATGAACAAAGACCTATTCATGTTGCTGGACCAAATGCTGTGCGTTTTCCTACCAGCATGTTGTGTATTAGCACTGCATAACTACGAAGACACGTTTTCGTTTTGGAAAGTTAAATCATGATCCAACAGCAAATATTGATTTCCCTGGCAACTGACTACTATTCCGCCCACACCTCTGGCTCCTTTAGGTCTCCAAACCTTGGCAAGCTACACACAGCTGGGTACCAGTCCACCGGATACAGAACAGGCCTGGGTCTAATTATGATTTGAAAATAATTCAAGGGCTTTTTCTGGGGGGCTGGTGGATCAATTTTGTCAGGCATGACGCTGTCCGCTAAAGATTAGTGACTCTAGAGGAGAAACTATTAGTAACAAAAACTAATGGCCAACATGGCCATTAGTTCAGTGAAATGAATGTATTATACACCGCGCAGTACTAGGCTATATGGAAGTATCTCTCCATTATTTTATTATATATTTTAATTAAAGCTGTTGTAGGTGAGATTTAAGCATTGCAAAAAGAACAAAGAGCAGGATTTTCTTTAAAACCAATAAACCAAAAAAATTAAATCACCCACTTGTTTTAATCTCCCTCCTTCAGACTATTGACAAACATGTTTTAGCTGTGATTGGCAGTCAAAGTAGATTAGCCAGAGGAAAGGGAAGGGAGGCCCTGATTAGTCACAATTCATCAAGATACAAAGGCAGGGGTCACCAACCAGAGCAGATTGTCATAAGGCATTTCACTCACTGTTAATTGAGATAGCATTTCTAAAAAAGACACTAAATATATAGCTATAAAATCCTACCTACAGTGTCTTCAATACTCAAGAATACAGGAATAAAGTTGGATAGTCTTAACGAACACACTTTAGGGCCCATAAAAGTGAAGCGCAGACAAAAAAATAAGATTTAGACAGGGACTGTGTGCACTGCAGCTTACACTACCTCTGGCATTATCTTTGCGTCAACCTGACCATCTGCATTTGGAAACCATGTGCTTTCTGCAAAATCAAAAACAGAGCTGTGTTCCCAAACCAAAAATACTGTTGTGCATGCCAAGAAATGCATTAATCCAGAAAGCTTCCCACTCAGGATAATTGTCAAGCCATACACTCCAGTGCTTGAGCCGAAGACATTAAACTCAGCGTCTGAGCATTTTTGCTGACAAACAGTTATATAGTCTGTAAGTTTTTGGAAATATTTCAATTAATGTACCTTAATATTGATTTATTGCCATAATTTCCAAAGACCACATATGCAAAAATGCATTCTGTAGGCTGATTACGTCTAGGGTAGGCTACTTCTTTGTGATCAACTTTAGCTTTTGTTATTTATGAGTTTAACTTGTTATTTTGTTTTTGTTAATTATGCAAATAAAATATGAGCTAAGCAATAGGGAGAGATCAAAAACTATGGATATGATCAATTATTCATATATTAGTGCATTTGCAGAAAACTATTTCTCTCTTTTTACTTGGAAAGACTTGCAGGGAAAATGTATTGTGAAAAATAGCAGCCTCTCTTATTGACTGTAGCTTAAGACCATATGGAAAGTTTGTTTTGCTGCTACTGCATTTTCTGCTTGGACAATGTAATTGAAGTCAAATTGTATAAATGACACAAAGAAACCAGATCAGTCAAAAATGTATTGATAGACTGAAAATATTACATTATGGTCCTATATCAGTGGTCCCCATAGACTTATTAGACACACACAGTGAAGAAAATGGCAGCGCGATCTTACAAAGTATTTGCTCATTGTCGCAGTGAGGCGTGATTTTCTAATTAAGGGTGCCGCCATATTGGCAAAGTGGTTCTTTTGACAATTTGCGCAGTACAAACAGAAGATTATGTTGCAACCTGCGACACTGGAGTTCCCGACCTCAAGCCTCGTGCATGTGCGTCATAGTACAACATAAAATAACAGGAAGGAGCAGCGCAGCTTAATTTATGTCTTATGTCAGAAACACACTTGTAAATTCAATATTAGCGGTCAGAAAAATGAACGAGTTATTTCCATATATTGCACGATAAGGCGATATAGTAATTATCGTGAGACCTATTTGTAGGCATGTTTTGTTTAATATTTAGCATTTACACTAAAAGTAGGATCGATGTTATACGACGCTTGTTGCTCGTGCAACAGAAATGCATGCGCAGCTCAGGCACGAGCGTTGGACTGTGTCGCATGATTACTACGTCATGACAAACAATCGTCCAAACTGGCTTTATTGACATTGTTAGAAAAAAAATATATGTACATAAGCACCAAGAGAATATTATTAAGCACCATATGAACCAAGTGCGGCACATGAAAAAAATAAATGTATTGAGCAGTTAAACCGCTCAATAATTTATGACTGGGTTGTGTATTGCAGTTGGTCCTATAGGCTGTAGTACCACCTGTCGGCACATGTCACAGCTGCTTCAAGCCTAGAGTCAGACCCCGTTCCCCTGGTGGTCCCCAATCCTGGAGGGCTGCTGCCCTGCTTGATTTAGATGTCTTCCTGCTCCAACACACCAAATTCAAATTAATAGCTTGTTATAACAACACATCCATTAGAATCAGGTGTGTTGGAGCAGGAAGACATCTAAAACATGCAGGGCAGCGGCCCTCTAGGACCAGGATTGGGGAACCTTGTCCTATATAAAACACTAGGCCTGTTGTTTTAGCACTATAACTGCAAGTGGATGTGTGTGGCAATATGTGAATTAAGGATAAATATATATTAAATAACATTAGCTTAAAGTTGAAATAAGAAATGTTTATGCTGACTTCCTTCCCATTCCCCCAATATTATTGCAACGCCAAAGAACACAGCCCCTTAATATGATACTACTTAAACCAAAACATCACCATCCTATTATCAATAAACAATACATCAATAAATAAATAAAAAGCTAACTGTGCCGAAGGGACTCTCACACCAGACCCCCCTCCCCACCACTCACACAGACCCCAACTGAGAATGCACACAGGACACTGATAGGGGCTGCAGCATTCCAGGCTGATATGAATGAATGACTGAACAAACAGGTGCCACACTGGTTTCCCCTAACTGGCACCAGTGCTTTGTATAAGATAATCCATGCCAAAACACCCAGTGCCATATAGTCACCATCACAACACAATACTGTGGTGGGAGGGGGGTGGGGGGGTCATGGAGTGCATGTAGCTGGCTGAAGCAGGGAGACAGATGCCAGTTTGCTCATTAGAAATTAGATACTGGGTCCAAGAAACTGTCTGGGGCTGAACCATACAGTTGGTTAATACTAGAACCTAGGCCACTTTGAAGGTGTGTAATTAAAATAAAAGTCTCTAAATAAAAAAATGCCATCTACCGTCTACCATTTTCACTGCCTGTGCATCATATGATATCATTAGAACACCGGGAGAGAAATTTGAATGTGGCGTCTGTGTCTTGGTGATTGGACTATTATAGCACTGAAAAGGTTAAAACATTCTGAATATTGCAATTGAATTAATGGAATGCTCAACACTGGGATATCACATTGAATTAGATTAATGCAGAAACCCTTGTTTCCAATCTTGTAACAAACCACTTATATTTGCCTCACATGGAATAACTGGTAAAAAAGGGGCAGGAGGGCATATTAGAATGAGAACAGCTAGCCTTGAAGAAAACTTAATGTAAGATGAAGCAATTACACAACGACAAGACATGAGGTCTTGATGCGCATAGCCTAGATCCTTTCACTGAACATTATATGCCAGTGATTTTGCTTATTAGCAACAACCTATTATGAAATTCAACAGTCTATTACTTACTTGTCATACTCTGCGTTGTCCTTATCACAGCGCGCATCCTTGTGTTTCTGCCAGTCTTTCCCATGCTTACAGGTGGTGAGGAGAACCACGTCTTCAGAGTTGTGCACGTGATATAAAGCGTTTCTAGCATCTGAGCCTATTCCAGTTAAGTACCGCTTCCCCTTAAATACAAGCATGTATTTCCTATAAGGGGGAATTGTGTTATGTCTCAGATAGCCCCGTTCCCCACCAGTCCTGGGGTGGTCTTTGGAGAAAAGGGGAATAGAGACATCAAAATTTGGCCGGAAGTTCTCCGTGCTAATGCTGGCCTTGGCCAACATGGCATGGCCGATGTCAAAGCCAAGGTCTTCTGTGTAGTCTGGCCATGTTCCAGAATACAAATTAAAGATGATGTGGTTCTTACCCCCATTCCAGAGCGGAAGGTTCAGAATTTTTGTTTTTAGGTTGTGAATGTATTGAGGGGACAGCTGGTCTCGGTCTAAAGTGTCCAAACTAAGGACAAACAGACAGGCCTGTCCTGGGTCAGAGGTAAAAAATCTAGAGCCCTCAATGGAGGACAAAATGTTTTGATAACTTTCAGATATCTTTTCCCCCTTCTGTTGGGGATAAACGTAAACTTTAAATCCATTGCTTTTGCACAGGGTGAAATCAAAGCAGGAGTCCATTCTGCAGCGTTTACCGGTGTACACACTAGATATAGTGTCTCTCTTCTGTTGCAGGGATATGTGACCATTATAGTTTGCGGTATCAACTTGGTCCCAGGGGGTAAACGGGTGCAGTGGCCCCGAGAAGCGATGCCACAGCGACCCTTTAAAGCTGCGGTCATCACGACGGCTGGGACCCCTTTTGGATAGCGGGCCTTGTATTCCCCCAAAGCAGAACAGCAGAATCAGACACACACTCGCGGAGAACAGAATTAAGTACCGTTTTTTGGCCTGCATGTGTCCAAATGTCTGGGCTGAGAAGTTTAGGGGTAAATGAATTGACTTCAGAAGTTTCAGATTCACCACATCCAATGGGATCGCTCCGCCATCTTCCCCGAGGCTGCAAATGTTTCGTACAGTCTCCCACCTTCTGCTTCAGATGGCTTTCACAAGTCCAGTGATTGATCCAGTTCATGTGGGCGATGTGTAATGATCATCCACTCTTCTCGTCAATAGTTGTTAACGACCATATGGCTATAGATTTTACACAGTATAGCGAGCCAAATGTATTATTTAGGACTCGTAAATGGCACCCTTCAATCTTTACAATATTTTTTCGTTAGATTTTCATTCTAGCTATTAACGAGCATGACTGGAACAAATGTTAACTAGTAATAACAGTACTATGAATCACTGCAAACTTTGAGCTATAAAGGAGCAAGGTGAGGGCAGAGTTTCTGTCTGGACAGTAAATTCCCTCTTGGGATTTTGTGAACAAGTGATCAGATGAACCCGAAACATTTTACATACCCGGATCTAAAGAAGGACAGGGAAAAGTCTTCATTAAAACGATCAGAAACCGGGTATTATCTGTAAGTCTACTAGCGAAATTATCTTGTAAATTCCTTCAGCGGAACCAGCTAGCAAACCAAGCTAGCTGGCTAGTTTAGGGAAACAGTCCCCGTTAGCTTGTTAGCTGGATGGTCATATCAAAGTGGCTTTGATTGCATGCCGATTAGGAAACCAGCAGTAGTTCTTCATCCTTGCAAAAAACAGTCTCCTCAAACAATTAAAACGTATTATGTAGTATCGGCGCAAGATTTAAATAAAAAAAAATCCTTCATTTGTTCAGTTGAGTAAGGTGTTTACCTTTGAGGTACGAGGTATTCTGAAAGACTGCAAAGCAAGCACGGCAAGGCAGTTTCACCACACGACTACCGCTGAAGATGTGACGTTCAGCTACCAAGCATTGTGTGTTTCCATTGGTGTTCGGCAAATCTAAAGCGGGCGGGGCATACAGTGCACCCATTCACAATCAAAGGAATCTAATAAAGGCAGCGGCCTCAGAGATTCACCAGCAGAGCCCTGTGAACACGGGTCATTGGGCTCCAGTTTTTCTCCAGTTTTTCCATAGAAATGCGCACTTTAAATTAAACATTTTGTATTTTCCGAATAAAATCGTAATGGGCTTTGCATAGACTGCCTAGGATACATTACTCAAAATAGTTGTTTTTAATGTCTTGTTTTCCAACTCATGGCTTGTTTTAGTGGCCACCAAGAGAAATGGGTTATGAATTGCATACATTTTTATGCTCAGCGACTCTTGTCGGGGAGTTAACCCGTTAATTTACGGCTAGCCGACTAAAACCTTTTTAGCAAAAAACATAGCCTAGGCTAGGCCCATGCTATACTACAACTGAATATTAGAATAGGCCTATATTATATTATAAATAATATTATATTATTTATAATATAATATAATATAATGAGATATATATATATATATATACAGAATCTGGAATATTTCTAATGATCTGGAATATAATGGAATATGTCCTGAGAGAGGATCTAATAGGCTAATGTAAAGTAGATAATTCTGACCTCAGTCAGTCAGGTCTTCTAGCTGCCACATTATAAACCTAACTGTTTTCACATCTGAAAGACTAGGCATAATTTTGCAGTGAACTGGAGGGGAAAGGCAAGGAGGAATTTGCAGTTGTGTTCCACAGGAGTTGTGGATCAGCTTTATGGTTCCGACCTGTAACTTCGATTCCGAGGTCCCTAGCTGACACAGCATACCTCTCTTTTCTCAACCTGTCTCACTCCATCCCTCGGACATATTGTATATAAGATCTGTTTCTCTCTTTTTCTGTCTAAACTTCGTTCCTTCTTTATTTCTTTTATCTCCATTTTTGTGTTTCTTTTAGGCATTTCTGCCATATTTTCCTCTTTCATCCCTCCAAATGATTTATAGGAAAGACCCCTTGTGTGATCTGAATAGATAGATAGCCCTGAGCTCTCACCGCTGCAAAAGATCAGACATGCTTTGTTTATATGTCACTGGATTTTAAGGCCACTACTTTTAAGTGGGCTCTACATGTGGGTTAGCAGCACTGTGGATTGGAGAGCCCCTTCATCTTGATGGACTGCAAATCGTATTGATGTGCTTGCAGCAGGCTGAAATACACTCCCCACTTCAAAGCCCTTGTGATAGATACAGAATTTGTGCAGGCACACAAAATGTAATTGAAACAAGTGGACACACAAATCGGAAACATCTTGGGTTTGATTTTGTCCCACCATTATGTGCAGCTTAATTAGAACATAGAGCTACCGCCTCCCCGCTGGTGCATTGTGCTTGCTGAGCTTAACGTTGCCAACATAGAGATCACCATGTTGATGAAGTGGAGCAGCACACCCACTGTTTGATACATGCAACCATGCCAATAACTAATTTGGATGCACCCAGGTCAGCATAGCTTTCCGAGCTAGACAGCCAGCCAAGCACCTAAAAAGATGGCCTGTCACTACAGTTTGTTAATAAATAAAAAAATAAGTGCAAGGGTAATTTGCCATGGTCTATTATTTGTGTGTTTAATTCAACCATATGGGTTGTGTAAACGGGAAACACACATATTCAATAGAAGCCTGCAACTATTCAAAAAAGAATCCAATTACAACATTATTAACAACAATAAAATGTGGTAATGTGTGTGCCTTAGAGAGTTGTGAATTCCTCTTGCATGTACAAATCAGCCTTGGAGACTGTGATATATTGTATTGTACCGTCCTGACTGAGAGTGACAACCTTGGTGTGGAACCTCATCCATCCAAGCTGAAGCTGAATTGCACAAATCACATCGGGGGTGTATCAAGACAGGCAGCAAATTGAAGGATTGCAGTGACAAACAGAGGCGTCACCATCCCAAACCTCACAAGCCAGGGGGTTTTGAAAAGGCAGGGGTTTCAAGGATTTAGGTTGAGAACCGTTTTATATACACCTGACATCCATTTTCTCTGGTGGGAAATACAAATGAAAAGATCTTGCAACCTCAAAATGAATCATGCCTTCCAACTCATTGGTTTACAGGTCAAATAGAAGTAGCAGCTGTTGTTGCCAGATGGTTCTTCCCCTCTTCCAATTATCGTACTACAAACATCAACATCACTTTAATTATTGGATAGCTATGCATCATTTAACAAGCTAAAATTCAAGGGTGAGGTCAACAGAGGGTGTATTTATAAATGAATATAGCCAACAAAAAATTATATTGTATAAAAATGTTTAGACTTTCTTAATCTAGGGCATTATATCTAAGGCATTACATTTAGTCCATATATGCATCTCATCAGCATGTAAATAAGCTACATGGAAAGCCAGGCTATTCATTGGAAATAATGATCACAATTATCATTATCTTTATTGTGAGCCCCTTCTACCGTATCTTCTCAGAGTAATTTCTGTTCATAAATAATAAAAAACGATGGGATTTAGACTGCAAAGAGGAAGAATATAGTGTGTGTGTGTATGTGTGTGTGTGTGTGTGCTTGTGCGCACTGTGGATCCAGACACAAACGCACACGTCTCTGTGTGTGCAGGTGTGCTAGATTCTATGTCCATGTGTATGTATTGGAACAACTCAATCACCCAAAAAAAGCAGGCTCAATTACACTTGCCATAACTGTTGGGCCTCTCTAGAAACCATTTATATGCTAATAGTTGTGACTGTAGTAATGACTTTAAAAAAAGACATCTGCTGCTTGGTCAAATCTGATATCACAGTACTATTGCAATCAGCCCTGCTGTCATGAAGGCCACTTGTTACATCTGATCATCTGATCCTTATTGTGAAAGTATACAAACCTGGCTGGATAATGAGAGTTATAAATCCCATTCCCCTATTGATGTGTGAACGCTTCTGCTGTTTTTCATTATTAAAATAAAACAGTTAATCTATTCCAGATTCCCCTCACCTTCAAAGACTTATGTTAAATGGAGTGTGTATAGGGGCCCTGAATACCTTCCATGGATGTATTCAAGCATTCTACCCAAAATGACCTGTAGTGTCCACTCCTTTTTGACCTTGAACCGGAAATAGTTAAAAAGATGCATAGCCTACATGCATTATAATATAAAGGTTAACAAAATGACATGCATGTGCATGTGCATGTAATCCACACTTCTGACACTTAAATGTGTTAATGTGAAATTAAATGCAGAAATATCAAAGGAAAACATCAAACAAAATGGTATGTTTTTTTCCCTACAATTCCATTTAAATGGAATTGTCTTACACGAGTTGTGAAAGAAAAAAGAAAAAAAGACATGTTTTGTGTCAAAAGCTGGAAGAGATAGGTGCATGAGCGTAGCCAAGGGACATGAGCACCAAATGAGCATGTCTTTAATCACCACACAGTTCACAGCAGTGTGAATGTTCCCACCATAAAAAGGTTTAATCACTAGTAAGGAAGAATAGCGTGACCTCACTACTAATAAAGGGCACAGAACGCCTAATGGGAAACATGCACGTAGTACACACATGCACGCACACACACGCAGACACACACGCACACACATGCAGACACACACGCACACACACACACACATGATGTGTGAATGCTCTATGTATTTCAGCAGCCAGTGACTGCTGAAACTCAGGAAACAAGGTCCATCAATGCCTTGGTTAAGGGCACAAAGGTCAACAAATGAATAAACTAAGCCATAACCTCTTAAGTCACTATAAATATAGTTCCGCCCTTGCATAATACATTCACAGCAGAGTAGGGTTGCACTGCGGTCAAACATTTTAAAAACCTCATACTTTAATTGTGTTGTATTTTTGATGCCAGCATAATGGCAACCAGGTCGTAAAGTCAGTGAACACAGGGACACAGTGTTTAGGAACATGTTGTGACCTAATCGCTACTGTTTTTTAACGCTACCTTTCTTGTCTCTCTTCTCAAGTGCGCTGAACATGTTCTGGGTCGCTCAGCAGGGTAGCATACATTTTCTTATGCTTAGCAGTTTAATTGTTTAGGTTTGCCTGTGCTACACTGCAGCAGCAAAGCAACAGGCGTGTAACACAAAAGGCACATTCAAGTTGGCTGCATGCAAACTGTAATTTATTGGAAAATTAAGAGTTTCTTTTTTTTAGCATTAGTCAAATAGCAGGGAAATGGAGGCTTGAGATTAAACCATGTAGCCTACTCCAACAGTGAAAGGTGTGACAAGGTCAAATTTACTCATTGAATCAGTCCACATTAACATTTCATTAGCCTACCAGTAGAATAGTGTTAAGGCATGGAGTCCAACCATGATTTTACAAAAAAGCTGTGTAAATCTCAATGTAATCATTCACACGTGTTATAAAAGATAGCCATAAATTAAGTGTTTTTCAATAATCATACATTAAAAACACAAAAGGCATTAAAATCCAGACAAATACATGTTATGTGGAAAAACACATTTTGGATTTTACTTGTCTCCCCGCAAGTTCCAATCGAGTTACATGCCTCCATTCACTAGATCGTCACATTGATTCATTGGAGGTAAATCTGTGGATCTCTGTTGCCCTCTATAGGTAGATAATCCACCTATAGATGGCGACAAAGATTAAACTATCGTGTATTTGTCACTCGGCTACCTATCTGTGTCACAATTTTCATTTGTAAATGTAGGTTTAATATTAGAGCCTTTTTGTTTGAATCATGAATATGTTTATATGTCAGGTCGTACTAATGGAAACTGATACGGTTAACACTCCCTTAACGATGATTATTCTTCATACTATCGGTGTACTAACTCACTAAAATCAAACACACCCACAGGCGTAGTCATGTGGTTTGTCATGTGGAAGTAAACAGGAATCGAAATGCAGAAAACCGAAGGAAACATAAAATGTTGACTCTCGATTAAATACCTTTACAGCATTTACATTTTAAGGTAAATTCACATTTTCTGAGTGTGATTGTTTTATGGATTAGTCATGAATGTTGTATTTATATTCATAATCAGCAGTTAGGATAATCATCATGCAATTCATGTAACTACGTTGGGCTAGCGGCTAACAGTATGTGATGATACATTATACAGTTGTTTAGTTTACAGTAGATTTCACAGTGAAACGTAGCCTACATCATTTTTTACAGGTATGCCAACGAATAATAATCACAAGACATACTGCCTGCTGCATCGCTATGGTTGACTTTCTCGCAGAGAACAACCTTTGTGGTCAAGCCATCCTTAGGATAGTATCTAGAGGAAACGCCATCATAGCAGAGCTACTGCGACTCTCAGACTTTATCCCCACAGTATTTAGGCTCAAGGACAAAAGTGACCAGCAGAAATATGGAGACATCATCTGTGACTTCAGCTATTTCAAGGTACGCATTAAAATAGGGTTGTGTGGGTGGATATAGTCTCAATATCATGCTAACTGCACACACACAATTCTAATTACATGGCATTTCAATACCTTTATGTTGGATTTAGCAAGTGACTTTTGAAGTTTGAGTCAGTTAAGTATAATAGTTGCTGTAATCGATTTTCCATGTAAGTCTCTGATGAAATGCCAATGCGCTCTCTGGGTTTATGTGTACTAAACATGTTCTGTGTTGCATTGCTGAAGTAGTCGATTCTGTGTGTTATAGGGTCCAGAGTACTATGATGGAAAGTTGGAAGCTAAACCAGAGCTTCAGGACCTTGATGAAGAGTTCAGAGAGAATAACATTGAGATCCTTTCACGGTTCTACCTGGCTTTTGAAAGCGTTCACAAATACATAATGGACCTTAATAGGTACGACATCCACTGCCAGGTGGTTGAGTTGTGAAGTCTATTATTACATGATTCATGTAGGTGTTCATGTTTCTATAAAAAAAAAAGTTTCAGTAATTCTTTTAACTTATTTTAAAGATTGAGTTTTGATTTTTCGCATCACAATTTGTAATATAAATAATAGAAATATTGTATTGTGCTGTTGTATTGCACTGTACCCTACACACAGTGTACTAAAATATGTGCTCTTTTAAAAATTTTGAACATAGCCCTAACCCTAAACCTAACCATATTGATTGGTTGATTAATTAATTCTTTCATTAATTAATTAAATGAAATGTAAACATGTGCATTTCTGCCCAGGCATTTGGATGACCTGCATGAGGGTGTGTATATTCAGCAGACTCTGGAGACTGTGCTTTTAAATGAGGATGGAAAGCAACTGCTAGTATGTACACACACATATACACACATAATTAGGCTGGTATCATAGCTTTTAATAAGATTTTAATTGTGAGTAGTGCTTATGCCCTCCGTACTGTTTAGGTGCCGTTAAAAGTGTTATGTTTACTCTCTACCCAGTGTGAGGCGTTGTACCTGTATGGTGTCATGCTGCTGGTTATTGACCAAAAGATTGAAGGAGAGGTTCGGGAGAGGATGCTGGTGTCTTATTATAGATACAGGTACAGTATGTCTGGCTGTGGCTAACACACTTAGTATACGTACATACAAACAACCAAACAATTGAGTGATGTATCAGTTGTATTCAACCTGTCCTGTACTATATCGGAAACACATTATTTGATGTTTTACCTTGCGAATGTAATTGTTTAGTGAAACTACACCGTTGTTTCAAATCTGATGACTGCAACACGCTACAAATAACGTTGGTATAGTGTCTTTACCACTGTGTTGCATCACACTTTATTTAGTTAAACTTATTATTTAGGTGATAAAGACACATATTGCAAATACAATTTCCTTTAATTCTTCAGGGGTTGTACAATGGTGTCACACACAGAACTAAAGTATGCTAGGTTTACATGATAAACCATGTTTATTTTCTCAACATTTCTGCTTCCAGTGCTGCCCGTTCATCAGCTGATTCCAACCTGGATGACATCTGTAAGCTGCTGCGTAGCACAGGCTACTCCAATCAGCCTGGGGCCAAACGGCCTGCTAACTACCCAGAGAGCTACTTCCAGAGAGTCCCTATTAGCGCCACCTTTGTCAGCATGGTGATTGGGAGGCTGCGCTCTGATGACATTTACAATCAAGTAAGAGAATAGTGTTGGACTAATAACGTGTTCAAAGCTTGGCTTTATGAAGCATAAAGGCACAATCTGATAATGTGTCCCACTGTGTAAATACAGTGTGAAATAGCACCTCTAAAACATGACAGATTTGCTACTGTCAACTGACTTAACAGTCAGCTGAGGGAGGGGGTTGGTCGCATTCTCCTATTTTCAGGTATGGCAGGGGTTTCTCGTGTTCTTGTGTGTGAAACAAAAAAACAAAATATTTTTTCCTTTTTTTTTCTATTGGCCGCAAAATAATATATTTTTTTATTTATTTTTTTGGGTCACTGAAATGTAAGACTATTCCTTATTTTCTTTATAGTTCCATTTAACGGTATAAAGATATTGTAAAATAATTGTTAGCTAATAAATTTTTTGGTCAAATTCACCAAATATCTCAAATCAAATCACATTTATTTATAAAGCGCTTTCAAACAACAGAAGTGGTCACAAAGTGCTGTACAGTAAAATCAATAAATAAAATAGAC
>JAODTR010082850.1:0-14636 GCA_025399935.1 Amblyopsis rosae | reverse complement strand
TGGCCCCTCCCCTGAGACCACTTTGCCTTGGGAGACCCTACCAGGAGCTCAAGGCTCCAGACAACACAGCTCTCAGGCTCATAGGGACACACAAACCTCTCCACCACGATAAGGTGATGGTTCCCGGAGAGGCTAATGAAATATAACTACTTTAATAGCATTAACACTGTTAACAGGCTAATTTCCAACCCTACTGTACACTGTGTGCTGTTTCGTGCTAGGCATCATTCCTTTATATTAATGAACCACATGCATTTGTTGCAACAACCCAACCTAATGACTACAGTAGCTTTAGGTGAGGCAAATAGTATTTATGATGGCCCTATTTGTTTCTAGTCTAGACAGTGGAGATGGTCAGAAATATAAACTGAATTGTTTAATTAGATTTTGGTTACAAGGTATCACCATGATTGAAATAAGTTATATTTTGTCAAAGAACATCCATTAAATATAGAGGGATTTTAATTAAGTAGTCAGAGATTACACATCTTTAACAACAGTATCTTGAGTGTCCAGATTTCTTATTTCCTTTATTTGGCATGGGGGCCTTCACTATACAGTTCCCAGAACATTGTGGAATATTGTCGGCACTTCCCGTTGTTTTGCTTAAAACCATTTAAATCCTCCAATGCACTGTGCAGACACTCTTAAAAGCAACACACTGCTCCCGGTAATGTGTTTGTGCCATTGATTTTTCTGCCCAATTTACAGGAGTTTTGAACCTGTTAACTTAATATAACCCCATTCACAGATTCATGCCTAACATATTAAAAATGTAATTTATGTTTTTTCACCCCGGCATGTCTAGGCATATGTCAATATGTGTGTTGCATGAACCCTATGTCACTGATACTACTTATAGCACAGATTCATGTAATTAGCCTTCACAGTGGATGCCTACTTGATCATTAATATTCTGAACACGGCCTCATCCCAGAGATGATCAATTTTTATTTATATGGATATTAAATAAGATGCATATTTAGACTTTTGTGTATGTTCCAATTACCTTTTCCGTGACTGTTCAACTAAAGAATATTATCCTTAACCTTGGCAATTTATTACAGGTACTATATATTTGCACTTGGTGACTCTGCACTTCCTGAACAAGGACATCAGTTTACTCCTGCGAGACGCTTTTCTGTCAAGCTGGTCTAGACTTTCGCCGTTCATGGCAAAATTGGCAGTTTGCCTGGATAGAGAGCAAAGGGAGGAGTTAATTTGAATGGAAATAATTGAAGACAGACCCTACAACTGATCAAATTATTCTAATCCAACTCTTAACAGCTCTGCCACCATTACTGTCACTGTCAGATAACTCCACATCTTGACCGGGATACTAGGGCCCTTCCTGTTACTGTAATTAAACATTACAGTAACAGGTAACTGTAACTGTACTGTTTATTGTTTTTTCATTGCAGCCAAATCTCATCCACATTCACTGCTGATGGAATCATTTCCAACCTCAGAAGGTTTTATTGATTATGCTAGTATCTTGAAGGCCAGCACACCAGAAAACATAATTATACATCATTTTGTAGGTTCCCCTAAACTTTATTAAATTCACACTGCTCTCTGCAGCCACTCACACTTTGTGGATAGCTGTGTTTCAAACATCAACAGTGATATGGGGCAACTTATAATGCAGTCGAGGATCACATACCTATGAAGTTGACATTGCGAATGTACTTGAGCAGTAGGGTTCCATTTATGGTATCCATGCTGGGGCAGAGGCCAACCTTCCCAGGGCATATGTCTTTATGCATGTCATGAAGTGCATGTGCCATGGCATAGACGGCATCAATCACAAACTGAACCTTCCCCTCTTGTTCGTATGATGAGTCTTTCCCGATCCGTTCATGGTCTAAAATAAAAAACAAATGAATACTATCTTCATAATGCAAGAGGTTAGGAAATATCTAATTTATTTGACATTATTGTAACTGCAAACTTATATATTTATATTTGTCAGTCACGTGGGTTGAAAGGTATTAATTATAAATTATGACTGAAATATGCTAAAGAAGAACAAAGACATCTGGCCTTGTACACATGGCTAGTACAACAATCATCAGTGTGAGGGCTGAACAATGATTTAAAAGAAGTGTAAAATCAAGCAAATGATAGGTTTTCAAGTGTCCTGATTACCCAATTGTGAATCCATCATTTTCCACCATATTAATTCATTTAGGGTTCGTCAGACATGTTTTCTGACAATTATATGCTATTTATTCTAGACCTCAATCAAAGCACCCCTTTCACAAAATCTGAAATGGACTTGCATGAAGTTATTTTATTACAGTTGCCTATTACTGATTAAGGAATAGAAGCAACCACTCCGGATTTGTCAAAATAAAGTCTAATTTTGTCAATTTCATTACTACAACCCATTTAATCAACTTTACAATATCAGATATTTTTATATGTACACACATTAGTTTTACATAATTTGAAGAAATAAATGTCCAAATTGAACCAACTTGTATTTGTGTGCATTTTGTTTCCACCTTCAAATGTTGTTTGTGATTTGTTACTCCCCATAGCCATGAAGTGTCACAGATCAAGAACAGGAAGTGTGTGAGTAGTGTAGGAGTGGAAGACAGAGGAAGGTAGGCTTAATCATTCTTCAATATTAATGTAATTACTTATGACAGGTGTGTATTAATCATGCTCGGGGTTGTTCTAACGGTTTGAAAATGTTTTAATCACCAAGCGAGTTTGAAAATTAACATCCTAACCCTTTTATTAGCCAGTGCCCTGCTCACTCTGTGAGCATTAAACTAATCAACCATCAAGGAATTACAAGAACCCCCCTCCCTCCCCCCTCTTGTAATATGAGTGCAAAACAGATTAGAGATTACAAATCAAATGGTGTCTAATCTGTATTATCAGTTTGGTATTTGGTATAAATAAATACCTACAATACAAACTCGCTCCAGTGTTCAATATAGTTGCAATTGACTTGTTCCAATTAAAAAAAATGTAGCTTGTTCTATAAAACCTAGATTGAACACATTTCCACCCCCTTCATGATGGGTCAGAATTACCAGTATTCAGTGGGCAAATAAATAAAACACAAATAGGGAAGAAATTATACTATACACTTCTATTACCAGGCCCAGGAGCTGGTCTCAGTTCAGATTGCTTCAAGTCGACGTTGGGTTCGCCTAACCTCTGCATTGTGAACATAAAATTTTCCAGTTTCGCCTTGCCGCTTCATTGTAGCTCCAAAGAGCTACTTCCTTGCCTTGACTGACCATGACCTGTGGTTGGTCTGTCTAAATGTAGCCGGTTGCTACATCAATATATTTTAAAAATAAAACACAGGTCTATTTAGTTGCATGATCTACTATTGTTCATTTCACTGAAAATAGTAAGATACCTGTGGATTATTTTCATCAATCCATACTGTTCTGTTAAACGGATGCTGCCAGTGCCTTGTTGTTGTAGTGTACAAGGATAAAACAAAGATGAGTGCTGGCGACTAAGGGGCCGTCAACATATTACTAAAATGACTGTCTAAAATGAGTGCTATGGCATCGTGAATAATTGTGAGTATATTTAAAACAAATAAGCCATGAAAATGAACTGTAAAAGCTTGACTATAAAAATCACAATTTGCTAAATTGAAACCGGCTGGCCAGTCTTGGATATACATTGCCAAGGCTGAGATAGTGTTGTGTTGTGCACTATGCACCACATTGTTTGTATTCCCATTTATGAAGAAACACTTTTATATATTATTATTTGGAGCACACAAACATGCAAAGGATTACAAAGTAAGAGTACAATGTGAAATAATATTATTGTGCAGCCAACATCACATTTTAAGGATCTTTGGTGGAATCTCGCTGTTGCTGTAGATATTTGCTTGTGCTTTTATTAACATGTTGGTATAATAGCAAACTGCCAAGGTGCAAGCGCGCCTGGATTATTAAAGGAATGAGAGATGACACCCTGATTTGTTTCATGTATGTTACGCCCCAAAACACACCCATGCGGATGGCGCAAAGACCGTTTTATCCACTGTCAAACTAGCAAAAGTAGAGTTGCTACTGTATATGCAGTTTGTGGCTTGCGATTCAAACCATACACATTGAAATAGGGCCCATAATCTTTATATTTTCTTTTAAAATCTGTCTGTTCTAATAAATGTAACATTTTTAAGTAATTATTCTCTTTGTTTATGTTCAGTGTCACTCCTTTTGTCAAGTCGCACATCTGAGACTATTTAACTGATTGGATTTATTAGATCAAACTAATATTAGGATCATGAGCAATTATGATTAATCTTGATTCTCCATTTAGAATTGGTGCCTTGAAGTTATTATTTATTTATTATAAATAATGAATATCCAAATTTACAACATAGTATAGTATAGTTAATTCACTATTTTATACCCAACATACTACTACTGCTGGTATTAAACGGGAAATTGTGAAACCAACTGTAGTGTTATTACCACAAACATATTGCCTTGATATATTGCCTTCCCTTCTACCCTCAAGGTCTATTCAATATGAGCCTTTATGTATTTTCATCTGTTGAACAAATTTTGAGACAAGATTTACACAATTGCCTTCAATCAAAGTATTATTTCATTCGAAATGGGGCAGTTTAGTTTGATTGGGCAATCATTGCAATTATTAGTGGAATAAAATGCTTAATGCAAATGCAGCTCCCTACTGTAAATGTGCTCAAGAAGGACCCTTTATTTTATTAATTTATTTTCACTTTTTATGTTTACACATAGGAGCAGAGCACAAACTCACATCATGCATTGTAACGAATTGCTGATCATTTCTGGTGGATTTTCAACAGTATCTGACTGTATGTAATAATACATGCAAAATACTGTTACGTACATTTTGACCCCTTACATGTAAATTAACAGTTAATGTAGGAGATAACTAATTTATCAGCATAATGCAGTATTTCAAACAGCTCCATTTTGGAGACAAATTACTATTCCTGAGCATGACTACACAGTTTTGGTAGAGTCCATGTGGAGTTCAACCAAAGAGGTAACATATTATACTTTTCACCCTATTTTGGTAGTGTCCAGTATTACTTTGTCTGCATGATTATTGACCTGTTGACAATTCAGATGTTTAATAAAGTCAGGTTGCTAAAATTACCCAAACAAGATCTGTAGCTCAAGCAATAATAGATAGCTAACAGCAAAGTTGGTGCTTTTCAGGACTTTGTAAAGTGTTTTTGAGGTCGTCTTATCATTTAATCTAAAATAGATTTAACTTTACAAACAAAATATAGGCTATAATATTACTTTACTGTGACAGAATACCAGTTTTCCTTTTTATTGAACAGTTCTGGTACAGTAAGGTAAATCCTTAGACTCAATTCAAACCAGCAACAATAACCAGTAAAATCGTTATTAAAGTTACATGCCAATGTAAAGATATAGCTAATGTGTTTACTTTGTTGGTTTATTTACTTGTGCTATTACAGAGACAACTTCAACCACAAATGCGAAGGAATGGTCATATTTTCAGAAGAAGGGGACCTGGAATTGACAGTGTCTCTCCAAGCAGAGAAGTGAGGTACTGTAAGATTAAATACATTTTTATTGTGTAGGCTACACTTGAGCCTACAAAATTATTGTCACAGTTTGCCACAATTTTTTCCAAAGAATAAGCATTATACATTTACTGTCATCAGATCAATGTGACAGTTATGCATAGGCCTATTTGTGACAAGTTATTTATTTATATATATTTATTTACTAATAATATTTCATATTATTTAGACTGTTCGCTGGTATGGCTGGACTTCAGATAGGTCACTGTGTCTTGTCTCTAGATTGTCAATACTTTGGCCTTGCTTAAACAGCACACTAAACTTCATCCTTGAACACCATAAAACCAAATTGCAACAGTGGAGGGAAAAAAACACAATAGCAACACCCATAGCAACATCCAACTACCTTGATAGTAGTATTTGAAGTCTTATTTTCAGTAATAAGAATATTGTGTAAAATTGCTCAAGTAGCAATTAAAATATTTTTGTTACTTGTCCTTTTCTAATATTACTTTACAACTACTACAACAACTACATCTGTTTATTTACTTTTAATGATTTTACTATCACTCATACAAATAGTGATATTCTTATTACATCCTTTTCAATTATATTTTTGTTTTACCAGTGACAATGTACTGCTCGGTTTGACTTCTTGTTTACAGGCACTTGTCATCTGTGATTGATACCAACGTTGCAGTCAAGTCCTCTCTCATTGTTGACCAGTGAACAGTTTACATGTGCAGAAGACTTGTAAAATAGACTGATGTAGTTCTTTTAATACTGTTATGTTATACTCATGAGGTCAGTAAAGCCTGTCCAACATTTTTTTTTTGATTATATAGGTAATGTATTACCGTGTCAGTTTTGTAATACAAAGTAAAGTATACAAATGATTGCAAACGTATAATAAACTACAGTACAGCAATATTTTATAGTATTTGTATATTTTTCCCATTTGTAGGGATTTATATGAATTGAAAGCACAAATAACATTATTTATTTACTCTTTGTAAATAAATCTATGATACTGTTTTTATAGTGCTTATGGTGTGAAATTACAGTGCAATGCAGTTATTCTACTGTAATTTACTGTAAACAAATGAATTACAGTAGACATGGTGTAAAATTACAGTAAACTGCTGGCGTCGCTGCTGCCAGTAATTTATTGTTAATTTACTGTGAAATAAGTTAAAGTATATATGAAGTATAATGCTCTCACTAACACTATGACGGCCTGGATAGACGTGCTGTAAATAGATTGAAGAGGGCCTTCAGCACGAAACAACCAAGACTGCAAATTATGATGAAACTTGCTATCTATCAGTGGTCTATTTCATCAAGATGAATCTTGGGGCTTTTGAAAGAACACTATGATGCAGGAAACACTAGGTCATCTTGTGTGCTCAAGCTCACATTATTCTCTTGAATGGAGGCAAATTGCTTCCATCTTGTCATTCTATCCCTCTGAGTTAGAAGACTGTAAAAGTTATGGTTTGTTATGTGTAAGAGCAAGCCTGATGTACTTTGAGACAAGCTTAACATTTTTGTAGCTAGCATTAGAGGTTAGACTGAATCTGGTAAATTCTAGTTCTGTATTTCAACTACTGCTTATAAAAAATATAAAAGAACAATCTGGATGGTTGTTTCTGCAGTTGGTGAGACACTTTTGTCGTAAATAGCTTTGGTCTTTTTTCAGAAAGCTACAACTCAGTCTGCCAGTAACTAACACCCAGATTATTTAAAAAAAAAACGTTTCATCTTTATGCTACTTTCAGCTTCATAAATATTCCAGGGAGACATTTAGCTCAAGAAGATTATGGAGTTGACCCTCTTCTCTGATAATCATTCTGTTGTTCCATCAGTTGTTTAGCCAGCTTTGAAGCCTCACTCCTCTATATATGTCTGGAATTGCAACCAGTGTTACTGATTACTTGTTTTAAACACTTAGTACATGCTCCTTGCATTTGCTATGGAGCACTTTAAATAATGTACTGGTGTGACTGGTTCTGACACACACCAATGACCCTGCAGGTTACTCCCATCTTTTAATTCCTGCCCTTAGGATGGAAATAGCAATTATCACTGTATGTCATCCTTCTCATATATGCAAGGCTGATGCAGTGAACCCACTTGTGAGAGTAACTGTGTAAGTGTCATTTTACACAAATTAATTATAGGCAATAGCTACAGTATGAATCTGTAATAGGCTACACGATAACAAATTACTTCTAAATGGAAAGTCTCTCTAGGATAAAGTGGACTTTACTATAATTACTGAATGCCCTAAATCACAATATGTCTGTAATGAATTGTGTGGGGTTTGAACCACAGTAGTTGCATCACATGAGAATTATATGCCATTGACCAATAGGTCAATGGCATATGGCGGCCTTGAATTGTTCCAGTGAGTAGTGGTCTTCAGACAATGAAGCAAGCATAGGAGTATGCCATCCTTTTGGTCTCCCCACTGGCCTTGATGACTCATGCTCACAAGGAGGTTGAGCGAGAAAATTCAGTTTGCTTTGTCTCCCCACACAGTGAGCCATACCTCGCACTGAAGTGATGTCAGTAACAAGCATTGCACCTGCAGATGTTGTCAGCCTAGCCGATGCCACGTTAGCATTCAACCATTTTCATTATTCATGCATTGCCGAAAGCCATAACCTTAAAAATCAGTATGGTATGATAAAGTATGTGTATAATTTATGAGACACATACAGTAGGCAGGCTACAGTATTGGTCTCTTATGAGATATAACATCTGTATTTTTATATACATCTCTATATTTGCCTATTTACAATGTAAAATGTCCTTGAGTGTCTTGAAAAGCTTCCTGAAATAAAATTTATTTTTTTAAACAAATTATTCATTATTATTCTAATAAACAAATTATTAATATGTATTATTATTATTATTATTATTATTAATGTATATTCAAAAAATAATCCAGAAAGTAAATGTGGAGAACGTACTGTAATTGGAAGAGAATTCTCACACCTGGTGATTGTAGTTTTGTATATTCTGCTCTATAATCCAAGATCATGTGTTTAATGAGTTCACTATAATGTACAGATGAAAATATAAAACAAATGTTTCTTAATGCCAGATGATGAACAGCAGAATTAAATCTTATATAATACAAGTAAACTAAATTATCATTGTAGAATATTTTTAAATTAAATCTATATTTTGCATTATGTAGAATAGACTGAACTCACACAGTATGTTTTCTCTACTACTACAAAGAAAACCTTGACTGGTATTGTTTTAAAGGTTAAAAAACTGATCATTGAGCAAGTCTCAATGTACCAACAGATATTTATAAAATTGAACCAGAATTGTAAATCAGCACTCCTGAACATTATACTGTCAGATTCCTTCAACAAATTTATTCAGCAACACATTTTGTGTGGATTTAACAAGTTCCACCAGTGCACTCAGGATTTTTCTACCTCTGTCTGGCATATGTGATTATTAGTCGTACTTTTACACAAGTAGAATACTTCCACATAAATCAAACCTTGCAAGTTGTTTTAGAATGTGTATCACTACTGTACATGTTGATTGAGATAAGGAAAAGAACAGATGTGTTTCCAAATGTTAAATATACTTATTTCCAGTGCATTCAAACAATGGAACCCTTTTTGTAACTGAAACACAACACCAGACATGTTGACAAATACATATTATACAGTATGTTTGTTTATGAAAACTTCGATAACAGTGGTGAGAAATCATAATGCGTCAAACTGTTTAATTCTTTTTTTTTTTTTTTACTGGGTAAAGAGACAGTTGTCAAATTGAGATTCTTTTCTGGAAAACTGTATGTAAAAAAAGTCCTATTTTGAATCTGATGGCCAGTAGAGATGCAAGGAAAAGAGCAAGCAATCCCACACACTCTTCTATTTCCTATCTCTTCACAATGTGGGTGTACAGTACAGGTGAATGTTACACAAACATCAACATATCTGAAAAAGAAAAGTTGTCACAGCACAGGCCAATAAACATGTTGCTTGGGAGTGCAGTCTGTGATTACCATGACCAAATACATTCCAGGGTGAAGAAATGTTTGTATGTCTGTATTGGACGTGAAATTCTGAACTCTCAATATGCATATGCTCAAAGCCCTGTCATTGATTGTATCACATTCGGTGTTGAATGTTATTTAACATTCAACGCACTGTGACCTCTCGGCAAGAAGGGTTTGAGCCTTGGTCATCCCGGCCTTTCTGTGTGGAGTTTGCATGTTCTTCCCGTGTCTACATGGGTTTCCTCCAGGTGCTCTGGTTTCCCCCACTATCTAAAAACAAGTTAGGTTCACCCTCCAGCCAGTGCCATCTGACCAATGACACTGGCTCCAATCTGGAGTTGGTCCCCGGGCGCTGCACAGTGGCTTCCCACTGTTCCCTTGAGGGATGGGTTAAATGCAGAGGATGAATTTCGCAACATGTATATGACAATAAAATCACCTTTAACTATTCTTGTTTTTTGCATAGATGGAAACTAAGTTGGCATGTAATAATGTCAAGGTATAGATGTAGCTTTACTGTATGTATTCTGTGTATTCTCACACTCCGAACCATACAACAAATAAAAAGCTAGTAGCAAAGAGCACAGCAAGCATAGGAATGATTGAACAGAATGACGACTCTTCCCTGTAAAGATTGTAGTGCTGGAGACATAGCAATTTTGTTCAAGAGCAGCCACCTTGCTAACTGATGAATAGTATACAGAAAAACATGCTGTCCTGAAACCTAAGTCTGTTTAAGTAAATGGAAGAGAAAATCCAAGGTTAACATCAAACCAGCAAAGAAACTTCATAAGCTATGCCTTTTTAAACTTGCAGTATATGAAGGCAATTCTTAAATTTTATATTATGATTAAATTAGCACTAGCTGCAATACACTACAAAACAAATGTTTATGAACACTTGGGTTAGTTAATATATATGCATATCTATATATATATATAGTAACCAGTATCTATTTTACAAAGACAAGATTCAGTTTGTTTATGTATCTGAATAATGTATTATGATTACGAAAAATAATTCATATGATTATAATTGATGTCATCTGCAGTCTGACAAGCAAGCCTCGTCTTAGATTTGAGAGCTACAAATGTAGCCCACTGTGAGGTTTTTGTGCTGTTCCTTTTCAGCAGGATTACGGTACATTGCTTAACATTCAGTCACTACTGTTGAAATATGCATTTGTAAGGCACCATTACAGTGCCCTAGAGTAAAATATATCCCCTTATCTATAATGTATAATATACATTATGTCACTGTAAGTTAGTCATTGTGTTAAGGCACTGAGTAACGAAAGAGAGACCTAGGCTGCCAACCTATTTTAGGGACTGAAAGCTTGTTTCTAAAGGGCTGATTGGATTTGCTATTGATTATGGTTTCAGCTCTGGTGATGGTGCTGTTTTGTGGCCGCTATTGAACTACACTGAAAATTGAACTTGCCAACACAGATTGATGGGAATATTTATTTCTGTATAATGAAATTAATACGGCGCATGCTCCTATGCACTCATTTTCTCTCAATTCTAAAGGGTGTTGTATATTTAACCAATCAATTAACCAGACAAATAATATTTTATCAATACTACCATATGCAGAATGTATTTTGTAAGTGTTCACTCACTTGTGCATTTTTTGATGCCAGATCCTTTCTTGAGAGCATGCCGGCTGAGTTTACATTGGAAATTATTTTCCCAAAACTCTGCAAACCAGATGTTTCTCCTGTTGTTTTCCAGGGTTCGGCTGATGAAATAGCGATCAAAACCTAAAACAAATGAAATACAGGTGTGATTGGATTGTAATGCATGGCTTAGATGTTTATAAATAGTGGAAACACTAAGTATTGGATGACTGCGTTGTGCAAATATTGTACCATACTACAATGACGTTACAGTAAATACTGCATTCCCCAGTAGTATAGGCTGGCATGCCCTTGCCATATTGTTCTCTTATTTTGTTGTATTTGATTTGCGATGTCACCATTTAGAAATATAGTCCTCCCATAACAAAATTATGTAACCAGGATACAAGGATAATGAAGAAGTGTGGCCAAATCTGGATGTACACTAACTAATATGTGGTCTATAAATGGAGGAGTTTTGCTCACACATTTACTACCAACGAGTCAGACATTTGAAAGCATATCAATGCTATAAACAATAACGAAAAACAAGTAAACAGAATAACTGAGCCAATGCTCATTTCTTTGTGGAAGTCCCCAAACAAAGTATACATGGGATAAAACTGGCAGTAAAATAATGTCTGTGAGCTACAGTACACTACAGCATACGTGTATGTATGTGTATGTATGTAGAAGTCTGATTTAACATTTAGCAAGGCATTGTGTACAGTATGTTAAATGTACATGACATCCTCCAGACTATCTGAAATTAAGGACCCTCACAAGCCATAGTATAGCATGTTATACAACATATGAAACACTCAACAAAGCCTTACTATTGGTCGATTGTGAAATAAGGTGTTGAGTTTGTAGAGTAAGTCAAGTTAGTAACATTAAGTATTTGGTGCATTTAAGAACACTGAATGTAGGCACATAGTGTCTTAAGCATATTTCATGATAGTGGACAGCTTTACAAAATATATGGTCTGTACAATATCAATATTTGATATTTCATAGCTTGAAGCCACCTTAAAGTACATATACGTATAATTTTTACAATAAAAACCAGCACAAGGAATTGTGTTAAATGTCTGGATGAAAATGGTGCACTAATACCTCGTATGGACTGGCGTTTTGGCAGGATGGTGACAGCACCCTCTGCCATTTCCTCCTGGTTCAGTACTGGTGATATTTTGGAGCCCCAGCTATCAGAGCCAACCCAGATGAAATGACCTGTCTGGTTTGCCTTCTTCGCTGCTTGAAGGAGTCTCCTATGGACAGGTAAGGGCATCTGTGTACATCTGTGTAATATGATGACGTCTGCTGTTAAGCACTCACACCTACAGATGGGTTTTTGTCCATGTGAAATGAAGAGCAGTGAGTCACACTGCCAGCCTCGTGTCACTTTGCTAAATCCTTTGTCCGCTTTGAGGATTTATGTTTAATTAACAGTGATTTCCCTCCCACATAGCAAGCACTGTGTAAGCTCCCCACACATGAATGCATGCTGGTTTTTTATAAATGTAGAAAGTAATCCTTTACAGGAAGTTCCATTTAATTTCCCAGAAATTACACAAAACATTTTTTTAAATCATCATTGTAGCTCCCTATATATTTTTATTTGTTCTTAATGGCCTACAGGATGTATCCTTTGTTGGGCGAGTATTATATGAAAAATTGGCAGTCTTATGTGTTTCATACACAGACAACATTGATTAAGTTCATGGGTAGAGCACAGAACGCAGAGTTGGAATCCCCCTGGCTTTATGCAATTACTATATATCCAGGCTATTGCCCCTTATCAGGACTGAATTAAGTCAATGAGCACAGGAACTTCTGCCCTGGTCATCGACAAAGACTGTCACTGCCCATTTACAGTCTGTACCGTAGGTTTATTATCTTGGACCATGTTATGTCATAACACAGGCCATGGTTAATTGTTTATTCCTATGATTGTTTACCATGCCAACTATACATTTACCACATAATTTAACTGCATTGTGAAAATGTGTGTTACACATATTCTTTCATAATAGAGCAATATGATAAAAATGCTGTCCGTCGATAATGCCTATTAAACTTTGCCGGTGGACAAATCCGTCACAATAGCACTGGCAATATCTAGCCTGTGTGTAGTTGAACGTGAACTAAGATGCAGTGGAGCACATAATGGAGCTGCTTGAGTCAGCCCAGTGAGTGTGCAGCAGGCAGTATCCAGGATACAAGGGTGACATGCATGACACGCTGGAGCATCAGAGGCTGCGCCAGCCGCAGGCCTTAACCTGCGCTTGGGATAAAAAAAACACCCACTCAGAGGACATTGTACACTACGAGGCCAGTGCAAACGGGTTACATCTGGCGGGAGAGTTTGATTCTGGCTACCAAACGCATGCCAGTGTGAGAAGGCTGGTGTCAAAGCTAACACACACCAGAGTTCACTTCTCCTGAGTAATATGGATTAACTTGTTTCCTCGTTTCACACATTTCACACACTTGTTTCACACATGTGAAGCCTGAATTACAGTATAACAAACTGCATGATACATTCTATACGGACCTATATCTACCCTGACTGCCTATATTTATGCAGAAGACGTGCAGTGCACTGTACGTTTTTTTTATCTATACATTATCTGAAGAGATGATGGGAAGTCAGTATACATTTGTTTATCAATTAAATTCATGATTAACGTGTTTCATTTGAGTTAATGACATGTTAACGCATGTATTTGTGTAAATCAGAGTTTGTACAGTAGTTTAATGTAACTGCATAGTCTTCCCATGTGGCGTCTAATTAACTATATATTATTCTGACAAATGCATTCTGTGGCAATTACATTTCTCAATTTCAGCGATCCTAATCAGTCAATCCATTTTCGTTTTGCATAAACAAATAAAAACATAGATTTTGCTTAGTCATGTTGACTCACCTGATGTCGTCTTCATTGGCGAAGATAATAACCACCCTGGCATTGGGGTTCTCACTCAGTCTGCGGATGATCTTGTCAAACTCTCCTGGCCTTGGCTCACGCGGTATCTTCACTGACTGTGAAATACACAGACCCCCTGCATGACAAACACACGTAAAAAATTCACAAACAAAACAAGGCTATAAAATGTAATGTGCTTAATGTACTCATAAACTCCAGTTTAAATTGGTTCTATAAGGGGTATATTCCAAGGGACATATGCTGTAAGTAAACAATAGCTATCAGCCATGGACATTGATTTCAAAAGTTTAAACCTAACCAAATGCAGTAAGCAGAGACAGACTTGGAGACCTATCAGACCTAACAAAGACCCGTCAGTATGGACTATGGCAGTACAGTACCTGAAAACTGTTTGTACATGTATGTTTATAAATATAGTTTGTCCATCCATCCATCTTCATCCGCTTATCCGGAGTCGGGTCGCGGGGGCAGCAGCTTCAGCAAGGGACCCCAAAC
>JAODTR010082839.1:0-14639 GCA_025399935.1 Amblyopsis rosae | reverse complement strand
TCCCTGACCTTCGCTGCCACCCATTTGACAGCGCACCCGACCCCTATGGTTCCTCCCACGAGTGGTGGGCCCATAGGTCTAATCTATTTTAAGAGAAAAAGGCCTTTTGAAATGCCACCTTTGTCAGCTATTGTTACCGTCTTAATGTTCCATCCACTAATACTGTCCAGGTCCAGGAACATGTCCAGATCACAGCCCAGCTTTCCAAAGCCATTCACAGATGAGCCGAATGGCCTGATGGTGCATTCTGGGAAATAGGCAGCAGCAATGTCCTTGAGCAGAGAGCAAACCAGGAATCGCAGACGTGTGTTCTCCTCTGTTAGTTGGTAGGCCTCAGTCAGACAAGTAATCTGTTGGTCTATCTACGAAGAAGAAATAAGGAGGGGGGGGGGGGGATGTTACCAATGCATTACATATATTAGCCTGAAGCTCTAGTATACATTAATTCAGAGAAAGAACTGTAATTAGTCCAAGATACCATATAGCACCAGACAGCAGAATGTATGGATCCACGTGGCGTCAGTGATTGTAATACATTTTGTTAAATTCAGCAGCAGCATGGTTCTGGAACACAAACAAAGTGGTGCAGATTGCACCAAAAAACACTATCCTAGCCTTAGAAATGCGAGGCAATGCACTGCATTTCCGAAATGGACTTTTGGGAGGGAAGGGGCTATTCGCTATTCGCCCTTTGTGCGGACGGCCCAGCAAGTATACAAGTCAATGGGAAGGTCCGCTGATTTCACCAAACATGGCCAATTATTTCTCTCTCAGGGTGTTAATGGGTAGCCTGGTTCCACCTGACTATCTATTGCTCTCAGATCAATATCTTTTTCTGGGATTATAGTCTGGAAAGATACGATAAGATATTTCTGCAGTGAAATGTTTCAGGGTAAATTTACTTTGTTTAAGGCCATGCATGGTATATTTAGCTGTCTGGATGCTATGTACGCTCAGCCTCATCAGCAAAATGCTATTGGTGACACGCTCACTTTAAAGATCCAACTGTAACATTTTTGCTCCAATAGAAATGCATTACAATGCTCTCTTTGTTTAGCCTTCTAATTTATTTAGCTCCTCTTTACCTTAATCCTTCCCCTAATGAGTTCCTAAGCATCACAGCTCCCTTCCTCTACAAACATCCACAGTTTGTGGACTGTTGCATTTTGCATTCTAACATTATAAAGGTGTACTGCATTGCATGCGTACCTCTGAAAAATAACTATTGTTGGAGTCTTGTACATCCACGAGACAGATTATTTGTACCATTACTGAATAATGAATAAGAATGATTAAGGATCAAACTTACACTCTCCTCTCTGGACAATCTCTGTATGAGCTGATTAATAGGAATAGTAGCCTGTGGTTTGCACAGTGGTCCTGACTGGTCGCTTGTGGTTTCAGCAGACCCTATACTCCTGAGTGAAAGCAGTCGTGATTTGAAAGGAACCAGAGATTCATGGTTGATTCTGGGGATGGCTGTCTGTTGATACAGCGAGACGATGCTTTCTTGGTTGGCAAACTCCACCACTGCATATGTGCCCTACAAAGATACACATAGATGATTTTATACATAGATTCTTATTATTGCAAATAATTGTACGTAATTACCAGGCAGGTAATACAGGTGTAGGATAATTATATAGTCAGCAGCATTAGAAACTTACATAGCTTTCGTAAAAGAAATATTTCTTGATAGTTCCGTATCTTGATAAATACTTCAGGAACTTTTTATCGTTGGTTTTGGAATGGCAACTGATAAGCACAGATCTCTCTGCTTGTTCTTGCCTCTCTGCCTGGACAGCATAAAACGACTTGAACCCGACACTTTCTTCTGCCAAAAGAATAGCATTTACGGAAACTTTTATTAAACTTCCCAAACAAGACAATTCGTACTATTTGGTATTATTTTGCAACTCTATGGTCTTCTCCGCGTAGCATACAGTACAGTACGTGTTTTCTTTTATTTAGTGTATAATTTGACTTTAACTAAAAGCTCCGTTAACCAAAACACCATGAACACATCTTAAATTAATAAGATTATGACATTATCTTTAAGCTAAACTGCTCCAATTGGTTTCAATGGGATCGTTAGCATCTGAAATAATATCCAAATTATTCAGAAGAATAACCTGCCTGATTTCTCGTTTTGTAAAGCTTCAGCTGGCACAGCAACGGCGGTTGTTCCAAATGTTCTTTTAAAACATATATCCATAGATTGAAAACACTTGGACAGGTTGCCCCTTCCTCTCATGTGTAACCTGTACACCCCGAAGGAGGACGCCATTGCTACTTTGAAAGATTCTAGACGACGCATGCGCAGATTACATTCTACGGGTACTGACTGCTGCCATAACCATTTACTGTTTACAAACAATTATGCGGTTTACAAGGCTGAGGCAAGAGAAGTACCGTCTACTCTACGTCATGAACTTGTCAAGCAGTTACCGCCTGTTGCTATAAAATAATGATCTGACATGGTGTCTACTGTTTGTAGTAACGTCATTTAGTATATTGTTAGGCAGCTTGCCTATGGTCTGCGCCTGCAGGCTAAATAATACTTTCTATTTTGGCTGTTTCGTTTCGACATAGAAAGTGATGTGTCTCAAATAATCTTACACCCGTTCGATACCATATCACTCACACAGCATATTTTAGGCATGTTACGTTTCAGTTGAAACAAGGAGGCGTGCGACAATGTGCGACAATTTCTGCCTAATGTCTGCATTTTATGATTTGTGCTCCCGCTCTAAGTCTACATTTATTTTAACTTGTACACAATGATACATTATAATATAGGACACATAGCATTTGTAATAACGTAGTCATAAGGACTGCCAGAGATAGCCTACTTTATTCCCGTATATGGGGCTAGACCATTTATTTATCTGCTTTTAGATGCACGCCTGAATACTATCGTCTATTTATAATGTAAGTAATTACGTTTTCAAATTAATTTAACACACAATAAAATGTATTCTTTACTTATAGGCTATATTCTAGAATATATGGGATATTGTTCCATACAGAGTTCCCCGTCCATAAAATGTATCGGATAACCTCCATGGAATAATATGAAAATAAAAACGAATCTCGAATCTTGAAAGCGCGCCCCTAACACAAGACTAGCTACTACACCTACGCAAGAGTCAAGTACAAAAGTTATTGACACTTCCTCTACGGACCAGTATAACTCATGCAGCTAAAACGTGACACTGCGGAGTTTCGATGGAGGAAAACGTGTCTGCTCTTATCTTTCTTTAACACAGTAAAGGTAAGCAATGCCTGTATTTTACTAGTCGATTATTCTTTTCCATCTGATTGTTTTGTTTTGTTTGCAATGCTAATGTCAGTAGGTATTTAAGCGGCCATACAATTGTCGATTTAAACCAGTTTTTAAGTATCGGATGTTGTGTATTTTAATAATAATAGTAATAATAATAATAATAGTAATAATAAGAATATAATAAGAATATAGGCGATAATTGTTTTTATTTTCATATATTATCCGCATGCAGAGAGCTGCTTTGCTGGGACTTCCCAGACTGTATAAAAATCCCATGATCAGCTGGAAAAGATCACATGCACCCCCCACTCCCCGCCTCTAACGTGTTGTGCTAACGTGCTGTCCCGTAGATCTGATCAATCTGAAGTTGCATAGTCGTGGAAGTCTCACAGAACAAAAAGGACCAAAACTTTATGTAATATTCCCAATGTAGCGTGAAGAGGACAAGTTAAGAATCAAGATGGAGTACAGCTATGACAGCGGAATGGAACTCCTTTTGGCTCACATGAACATAGAGGATATTATCGACACTTTCTATCACGTTGAACAAGAGTCAGAGGAAGGGGGCAGATTGTCGTTTGAAGAAGAAAGCCTAGCTTCTCAGGAAGAGATGGACGAGAACGAAGAGGCGGTGGATCCTGCAAGCCCTTGTGTTGGGGCTGGCGGGATGCGATACGGAACGACGCAAGACCTTCTGTCATTTGTCAACCTGATATCCAACATGCAACAGGCCTCCCTGCAGCATCTGCCCACGGAGATGGGAGTCCTGCTTAATAAGGTGAGACCTTTTCTGTCGATCCTATTTGTCTGAGTTCGTTTTGTTAGTTCTCCGTGAGAAATACTTATGTCTCGCGTTTGTTTGTGTTCAATACGAGACAATGCCATTAGGGGCATAAAGGAGATCTGCCTCTAAAGAACAGTTTATCTACATTTTTGTAGGCTTCAAAATAATGTACCGGTAGCTACTATTTTGTTTACAATATTCTGTCTCATTCTCTTTTTTGTTTTGTTGATGTATTATTGATATATTGTTGACTTCTAATTTGACCATTTCATCCTTTTGGTTTCTTTATTTATTCAATTGTGAAGCAATTTGAGCTGCAACCTCTGTATGAAATGTGCTATATAAATAAAGTGTATTATTATTAATAGTAGTAGTAGTAATAATAATAATAATAATAATGATGATGATGTGTTTTTAATATGCTATTCATACACTCCCAAACTCAAAACACCAAAATATGTTTTTGTGTTAATCTGTTTGCAGAAGGACATGGCTGTGAAAAATGGACGCTACCAGATTGATATTGATGTGGTCCTCTTTCCCTGGAAATTGACGTATAAGAATTACAGGACTGGCCTTGTTCCAAAGGGCTCATTTGGGAAAGTCCATCTGGCCCAGGACACAAAAACAAGAAAGAGAATGGCATGCAAACTGGTGAGTTCTTCCCAGCAATGATTGGAATCTAGCCTGAATAGCATTCTCATAATCCCTCTGCTTCGTTGCCAAGATTTGTATCAGCCAAGTACAGTTATTCACATCTTTGTTTAATATTAAACCTTATGTCAATACATGTTGTTTGTCATTGTCCTTTAATGGCATGTTGCAAAATAGGAACTGTGTTTCATCAGCGACCCATTTCTGTTTTCTGTTTTACTATTTTAAGCAATCAGAAATGGTGCATATTGGCCAAGATCACAGCATGGAAACCCGACAGAAAGTCCAAAAAATAGACTCTCTAGATGTATCTGAAAGTATTCCGATATAATATTTATAAACACATAAGTGATGAGTTTTAAGCAATTTAATGTAATGTGCTAATCTGTGTTAGAAAGCAGAGTGGGGACGATGTACTAAACTGTCTGCCTTGTTTTAACATAATCTCAAGACATCAGCAGCAATGTCAACAGCCAGTCAGGTCAGAGTCAGGTGCAGACAGTGACAGGTGGTTACTGGTTTCCTGGTCTGGTTTTAATGTGCTATGTTTACATGGCATGCTAATATTACATCGATAAAACACTTAAACTGAGGCAGTTGTTTATTTAGCATCTTTTGTGCATCTTTAAAATAATACAAATAATTAGATAGATAGATATATATACTTTAAGGAAACAGTAATAGCAGGAGTGCTTCAGGTATTCCATTTATAATTGTATCCACCGGTGCTCTTGTTCAGAGGACAAATATTCCGTCAGAGTATATACTTTATTGTCCTCTTTAGGAAATATGTTTTTGGGCTCTTCAAGCCATGCGGTGACTAAAACGTACATTCTCCTAATGTCATTATTATTGTAGATCCCCATAGAGAACTTTAAAGCGGCCGACGTTGAGATCCAGGCCAAGTTCCGCCACGAAAACATCGCCGAACTCTACGGCGCGCTGCTCTGGGAGCAGAGCGTCCACCTGTTCATGGAGGCGGGCGAAGGGGGCTCCGTCCTGGAGAAGCTGGACAGCTGTGGGCCCATGAGGGAGTTTGAGATCATCTGGGTGACCAAGCATGTGCTGCGGGGCCTGGAGTACCTGCATTCTCACAACGTGATCCACCATGACATTAAACGTAAGCACAGACGCAACCAAGACCTATGGTGTGGAGGGGGGATGTCCGTCCTGCTCTTAGGACTAATAAGCACTACTATTGTTTAGGCTATTAGCAACTATTTTGACTATTTTATTTTTAGAAAGGACAGTTGAGAGAGACAGGAAAAAAGTGGGAGAGCGATATCGTGAAGGATTGGGAAATTATTCAAACCCGGGTCTTCCAAGGCACTAAGGCCCATATGGGCAGGGATATGGGCAGGGAGTTGTTGTTGCAGGGAGAGTTGTACATTAATTGAATTGGATCAGCCCCATGGATCGGTTACAACTGTCCAATAACGATCCAGCTATTTAAGTCAGTATCGGACCGATTTCCGATCTCCATATTGTATCGATGCCATCCCTAGTGTTAGCGCTGATGACATGATGCTGCAATTATTCTAACAGAATAAGTTGCCTGCGTACGATTGCTGGAGTGAATGACTTATTCAGCTATTGACAAATGTAGCCTACTAATTGGAAAGTCTTTGTTCTGGAACATATGACTTATTCAGCTATTGACACATGTAGCCTACTAATTGAAAAGTCTTTGTTCTGGAACATATGTTATGACGTCAAACGCCAGTCACAACAGGGCACACAGCCTAGTTTATGAGGGCGCTTTAGAAGTGTGGGCAGGAAGCAGTGAATCAAGCAAAGCCACATGACCAAGAAGGCAGTCTTGCATAATATGCGTTCCAGTATACTATGTTGTTAGTTGGCCCTGTAAACAGAAAAGTGAGGTGTTTGCAGGTAACCAGGTCACAAAGATAATTACTGACAGACGGAGCTGGGGGGAAAAAGGGAAGCTAACAGGCGAGAGCTGATGTCAATCACAGCCTCAGCCTCAGGGGATCAAAGCATTCTCCAGAACTGTCTGTCAGCCGGTCATGACCTAACGGCTTGCTCTGGTGTCTGGAAGTTCCAGCCCGCTGGGGTGCTGAGAGGCGAGTGAATTGCTAGTCTAGTAGTCAATGGGCAGCTTTGAGCTTTGGCCCGCTGACACGCTGCCTGCCTCCAGTCAATATGCGTCATTTTAGCTGGGTGAGATAGTGAAGAAAATTAAATTACCTGTGAACCGTAATGTTAAAAGTGCAATACAATACATGCTTGTTAGATTTTTCTCAGCGTTGCTTTAGGAATTCCGTTTCTAAAGCTGTTTCTAATTCTGTTCAAAGTTAACCAGTCCAAGCACAGCGCAAGTCCGGTGTGCAGGCCGGTTTATGCTCGTATGAGAGCACTTAATCCGACACGCACTGACACGCACGGGCTGACAAGCATCAAGTCAATGATCTACTAACTATACCAGAGAAACGGGAATAACAGTGTTCAACGCACGGCACTTCCGCAGGTTTTTGGAAGGGGGAGGGGAGGGACTTTTCACCCTTTATGCAGACCAGCGTTCCATGTAAGTCAACGGGGAGGTCCGCGGATTTCACCGTAACATTGCCCATTATTTCTCTGTAGGAATATGAATGGGTGTTTTAATAATACGTTAATCAGTCTGAGGCCACAACGGTATTGCTGCAGCGGACAGTTTTGGGATAAATGTACTTTGTCCCAGGCCAAGCAGGGTAGATGTCTGGTTGCAGCCTACATCAGCCTCCACAGCAAAATGCTCTAGTGACACGCCCACTTAAGACATTTTTTCCTCCATTGAAATGCATTACAACTTTCCATCTTTGCTATTATTCCAATATATTTCACTATACGTTTGTGAAACAGATGACACTTCTGGCACATACCATAATATGACCCCCCCTCCCTCCCCTCCCTGTCCATTACTCCCATAGCCAGCAACATAGTGCTGATGTCTGACAAGGCGGTGTTGGTGGACTTTGGCCTGACGGTGCAGATGACAGACGACACATACACACCCAGAGACCTGAGAGGAACAGAGGTGAGAGATCAGGTCCTCATACACGGCCCACACTGCCTAGGTAGAATGGCTTGTATCCCTAATAAATGGAACATTCTTGGTTATACAAGGACTCTTGCCATTTTCTACAATGTACTGTATGCCTGTCTGTCTTTTGAGACACGCATGTCTGTCTGTCTTTTGAGACACACATGACAGTCTGTCTTTTGAGACACACATGCCAATCTGTCTTTTGAGACACACGTGCCTGTCTGTCTTTTAACACAGACAGTGCCTGTCTGTCTTTTGAAACACGCATGCCTGTCTGTCTTTTGAGACACACGTGCCTATCTGTCTTTTGAGACACGCATGCCTGTCTGTCTTTTGAGAAGCTAAGGGTCTCTGCTGCTTGTCTGACGGAAAGTCCCAGGGCAGTCAGTCAGTCAGTCACCCAGCAGCAATAATATTTACTTAAACAAATAGGCAGCTATTAGGGGTGGCTCAGCACTAACACTAGAGAGAAGGTTGGAATTTCCGAGAGACAGAGAGAGAGAGAAGGAGAGAGAGTGTGTGTGGGGGGGGGTTGAAGGAGACGCGGGGGAGTGAGGGAGGGAGAGAGAGAGAGAGAACAAGATGGTGGGGGGAAAGAGAGAGAGGGAGAGGAAGGGGTGAGAGAGAGTGTTAGAGTTAGAGAGGGAAGTAGCAGTGTAACTACTCCAAACACAACCACTTCTCAGCAATCTGTTTTCAATATAGTTTCTTTCCAACCCCCCCCCCCCCCCCCCTACCCCACACATGCATCATCAGAGTGCTCCATAATGTTCCCCCGGTCCCTCCCAACAGATGTACATGAGTCCAGAAGTGGTGCTTTGCCGCGGGCACGACACCAAGGCAGACGTCTACAGCCTGGGCACCACCATCATCCACATGCAGACCGGAAGCCCGCCCTGGGTCAGGAGATACCCACGCCCCGCCTACCCGTCCTACCTCTACATTGTGAGTACGCGCACCGTGCAGTGTGTGTGTGTGTGTGTGTGTGTGTGTGCTGGACAACTGGCTTCACTTAAAGGTGGAGTCAGTGATTGTCAGTCAGCAGCTTTTGTAAGATCACGCAAGCTGTTGTGGGACCTTATTTAGTCAACGGTGAGAATAACATTATTTTTAGATCCCGTTTGCTTTGTGACACGAATGTGTCTGTATATAAAAGATAACTCTTTGAGTCAAGAAAGTCTCAGTTTGTCGTGCATGTGTTGAAGTATAAGACTGTGAAAATATGTAATTAGTAAGACTACAAACCCCGTGTCGCAGTAAGTGTCATGACGTTGTAGCGCCACAATCCACAAGCGAAAGAGAGCATTGGTTTGGTGACGTGTGTTGTGCGAGACGAAAGCTGTAGTTCACTGAGCGGTTACACACAAAACTAAAGATTACTTTATAGTTTCACGACAAACTGCAACGTTCTTGACTTGAACAATTATCTTTTATATAGACACACATCATGTGTGTACTTTGTGTCACAATTCAAACGGGATCTTAAAATAATTATTTTCTCACCGTTGACTACCATACATATTTTTTCCTAAGTAAGATCCCATAACGCGAAAATGACTCCGGCTCTCTATGGCACTGAAAGGAGAGGTGGTTTTGTGTTGATCAAGATCAAATAACAGTCTTTCTCCAGCATCCCTAACTCCACCTTTAAACAGTTTAAAGAGTTTATTTAGGATCGTGCACTCTCTGCATGACAGCAGTACCCCGATTAACAACTCACCATCCACACGCAACAATTTCTTTCTGTTACGTCACTCTTTCATGCCTGACCCACGGCGTGATGTGCCGTATCGCGTCAACGAGTAGGAAGGTTTCCCGTTCATTCACACAAACATCAGTGCACTTCTAAAGACATATTTCCATGACCGTGTTCGGCGAGACCTTCAGCCTACATGGTCACAATAAGAGGATGTGATAACTAATAAGGTCTTTGAGTTGCAGAACGCACTCTCTGCTGGCAGGCAGTCAGGCAGACAGACAGACAGTCAGAGTCAGACAGACAGACTGATTTGTACAGTCGCTCACTTCCTCATGAAAATGCTGTCATAGGGAAGATCAGTGTAGAGGCTTAGCATTAGCCCACCCCCATCCCCCCCACACCCCCCACACCCCAGCCACCCACACACTCATACACACACAGACGAGCATTGCTTTGCTGGACCTTTCTGTTTTCATTTTCCCTTTCGAAACAAAGGCCAAGTGCTTCACTGTTCCCTCCTCTGGGGGGGGCGCTAATGCGACTTCCTCTGACGTTGAAATTCCTCTGCCCTCCTCCCTTGCCTCTAGATCCACAAGCAGGCGCCCCCTCTGGAGGACATAGCGGAGGACTGCAGCCCCGCCATGCGCTCCTTCCTGTGCCGAGCCCTGGAGAAGAACCCCGCCCTGCGAGGCTCCGCCACGGAGCTGCTGCGCCACGAGGCTATCAACCCATCCCGGGAGGAGCAGCCGCGCTGCTGGAGCCTGGACTCGGCCCTGGTGGAGGCCAACCACCCCCTGCTGAGGCAGCACAGTCAGCAGCCCGACAACACGCAAGGTGAGGACCACCTTCAGCTAATATGTCATCGAATCCATTGGTTGACTAGTTGACCAGTGGATAAGTCAACAAGTCGATAAATCGACTAGTGGATTAGTCAACCGGTCAATTAGTCGACCGATTAGCCGACCAATCGATTAGTCGATTAAATGTTGCTACCCACAATAGTCGGCACCAGAAATGCTAGTATTATACTATTAGTATATATTCATTGGTGTATTGATCACCATAACTATATTTAAATCCCACTGAAATATGTCATTATGCACCAGGTGCATTTTAATATTTGATTTGGTTATTGAAGAATTTGATTAACGATTAAACAGAAATTTTTTTTTTTTCGTACAAACATATACAGATAAAATTCGTACTAAATTTAAACTTCATTAAAGGTTGTAGTTGTTAAAAACGTCAAGGAAATTACTCGTTAGGAACATCCCTAACTTAAAGCCTCACATAGTTTCTGTATCTATTTGTGTATGTGCGTTTATACAAAGTGACGTTTGCACACCATGCGTGCACACTGTTTACGTATCACTTTCCTGTTTTGCAGAGTCCTCACTGTACTCACAAGACTCTGGCCACATAAGGAGAAACGGCTCATTGTATGTTGATTTAGGAGCCATCACAGAGTGTTATAACCTTGTCCGAGGGCCCCCCACTGCTGAATACGGCTAACACTAGACCACTGCCATGCGTACGAGCCCTCCACGTAGCTAACGAACTCCCGTAAGGCCGGTGAATTGTCCAGCCGGGGTGAGGGTTTGCTAAAAACATGGCCGAAGATGAACTAGGATTGTTTGGAGGATTCAGTCAGGACTCAGGAGATCTTGAATGGGCAGAGCTTCAGTGTTGCGTTGAAATGGAGTAAGCTACTTATCTACGAATCTTAACGTTCGCAACACTGCTGGACAGTGGTTGAAAGAGACATTTAGCAACTCAATTGCATTCGCATGACTGTGTTGGACGGTATAGATTTTAATAATAATGACATGCATAAAATCTTTACAGTTATATAACAAGATATACCTGTTGCTATTGTTAGAAAATACTGTAGTTAATCATATGTGTCTGTGCATATGCATTTTACAACCATTGTTTAATTAATATGTTCTCTATGGACTTCTTTGTGTTACTTCCTGTGGAATGTTATAGTTTATCTTGATCATAGTAATTGCTGTGCAAATGTAACTTATATAGGCTGCATGTTACTGACAAATCTAGTTTGTTCATCTTGTGAGATGAGAGATATTGTGCTCTTTTTTAGCATGGAAAGTGAATGTGTTAATGTGATATTCTTGCATTATGTAAATAAAATTAACGGCCAATACATATTGTACAAATCATTCATGAATCAACTTTATTTATTTATTTATTTACCCTTTGTTGGCATTTTAGCCTTACCAATTTTCAATTGGAAGTTGTCTTTCTGGGAAAGGGGATGTTTTAAGTTTCACCGTGTAATGTTTCACTTTCATTCTTTAGTTAGTTTTCTCTGCAAACTGTCCTCACATTTCTGAAACGGTATGGAAGTATTGAAGCTGGATAATGTTTTTAGGCCTATAAATTAGACCGAGCATTACATTGGTAGTAGGTAGCTGATATCTGACTCAATCTTGGACTTAAGCAAATATTCAGATCCAAACCCCAGTGTCTTGTTTGTTTGTTTGTTTGATGGGGGTGGACACGTTAAGGTCATTGATGTTAATCAGGGAAATGAACAGAGTGAGAGCACTGTTAAGTTTACTGTCAAACCACCCACTTGCAACCAGAGCAGGGGCAAACAAAATCTGTTCGTTGACACCCCTCTCCCCTCCCTCCCTTCCCTTTAACCTTTAATAACACCTGTTTGTTTTGAGGGCATTGCAACAGGGGTGACACAGACATTTAAGCATTAGTCCTACGCACATCCTACAGAAGTCTGTTTCCTGTTATGTTTGGCATATACTGTAGGTTCAACATGAAAAAAAACAATTAACACTCAGTATTGCGCTAATAACTACAAATGAGCACACAGCAGATTGATTACTGTTGTTATCATCATTTTTGCAACAAAAATGTATGATAAACTTTGAGTTATATTCATTATATTGTATTATATCTCATTGTGACTTCACGTGCTTTGTGGCATGGTTAGGTTTGCATTACCTGTCCAAGAGGGTTTGCATGTTGGGTTTCCGTGACTGTAAACTAATAGATAAAAAAAACACAAAGACTTCTCCAAATCGCCTCCCACTCACATGCCAGTGTGTATGCAACAGATGAATAGTAGTATGCACTGTTAAACATCAGGGATTCCCTACAACTAATAATATTATTAACATAGAGATGAGCCTCATTGCAGATCCATATATGTGCTTAGGTCAATATTTATTGTCTGTATTGTCTTACAATTAACGTTTGTAAATATTTACTACTAATATTATACTACGGAATATTATATACTAAAATTATACAATAATAGGAATATATTACATATATTACAGTTGGGTAAGAACGCCAGACCAGATTATGAGAGAGCGAGAGAGAGAGCTCATGCTGCAATCAAGAGCACAGCAGTACCTAGTCGCCATCTGTTGGTAGAAATGATGTATGATACCATGTAAACAAACACCCAGCAGAGGGTGCTATTAGATTAAGAGATGATTGACTAGTAGTCACCATAGTGACCCATATTTTCTCTAAAACCTTTCCAACTGCATTGATGGATGTGCAATTGAGGAGACTGAAAGACACACAGAGTCCTTTGAAATGTTACCGACTGTTATTGTTCTTATCGACATCATTACCACGGAAGGAGCCCCGTGAACCTCAGCACCTAGACCAGGCATTTACAACCCAGTTAACAGTGAGGAAGATGCCCTTTGCTTCCTTCTATGACATGCCATTGGAAGAACATATTGGAATGTGTGTGTGTGTGTGTATGTGTGTGACAAACAGAGAGAGACAGAGAGAGAGAGAGAGATAGAGCATATATTATCACATGTAGCCTATATCTAAATGTGAGAGTGCTACTTTGCTTTTGTGCCAGTCTGGAAGACTAAACTCTGAGTTAGTTTGCCTTTAGAAGAATTGCGTTGTTCTGTTGACACTGTATTGTGGAAGTTTGAAAGAGTACCTAAAAGTCCAATGAAGAAATAGTAGGAAGGAATGGAGAGGGAATTTTACCATTATATATTATTATTATTATTATTATTATTATAACTGTACATGCATTGTCTAGGCTGGGATCGCATCAACCGATAGTGTTGTTTGGTGCGTTCTGCACAACTTTGTTTGTGTTCCCATTTACAGAACCCAGGCCTTAATGAAAGAAACGTTGGGTTTTCTTTTTCATCTTGAAAACAGGATGGGCAAAAACTAGTAGACCACGAGAAGAATTTGAACAACAGTGCACAGAGGGGATATTGAGCTGGTCCTCAGAGTTACTGGAAGTCCAACAAATCATTTGATCAGAATCATTTTTTTTCTTCCAAACATTTAAACACATCTGAAAATACACATTACCATTAATACAGACTATATATGAATTACAATTTTATTTTTGTAATAAGGGGTCCCTGTGTCTTGCTGATGGTGTTTATGTCAACTTGGTCTGAAAAGCGTTGAAGACCTCAGTAGCTGACAACCACTCTTTCGGCAGTGGGAGGTAATTCCCCAACAGAAACAAATGTGCACATGTCCCACAATGAATATATGAAACTTCTTATATGTAAAGTATAGTCTCCCAACACTCTGGTAGCTTCTGGTTTATGAAAATGCTGTTAAAAGTGCTAAGCATTATGCCTGATATAATACATTAAGCTCCATTAAACAGAATATTTGACAGGTCCCCTTATTTTATTTCAACCTGCTATCATCATTAAAGTGCGCTGTACCTTTCTTTGAGCCTGAACCTTGTTTGTCCTCACCAGGGTGGGAATTTGGCTGAAAGCAGAAGAACATAATTATCCTTCTTGGCACAGTCTGGCTGAACAGGGAAGTATGGGCGGGGCAGTGATACTCACAGGCCAAGGATATGTTGGCCATACACCACTGCCATCCCTTGGGGAGGGCCGGACTGGAGCAGTCAATTTTACCAAAGCACAAAACAAGTTGTTCTTATTATTAAACTGAGTGTTCTTCCCTAAACACTGCGAGATGAACATTTGCCACACACTTAAATATACGTGATGTAAGAAGAAGAACTAATTGTGAGGCGGTCGGTAACGACAAACTCAAAAGTACAAAACCAAGGAATTTAATACAACGTGAAAGTGAAACAGACACATAACCACGCAGGGTTGTAAACAGAAAAGGCTTAACATTAGCTTGGCGTGACAGAATAACCCGCAAG
>JAODTR010082828.1:0-14639 GCA_025399935.1 Amblyopsis rosae | reverse complement strand
ACGGTGTCTTAGAGCAGGGTTCCCCAACCCTTGTCCTCGGGGACCGGTGACCTGAATGTTTTAGATGTTGCCTTGCTCCAACACAGCTGATTCAAATGAATGACTTGTTAGAATCCTGATAACGAGCTTTGAATCAGCTGTGTTGGAGCATGGAGACATCTAAAACATGCAGGGCAGCGGTCCCCGAGGACCAGGGTTGGGGACCACTGATTTATAGAAACTCAAGTGAAATCACAAATGGAAAATGATCTTGTGCCTGTCCAGTTGGCTGAATCATTGTCATATTATCTCACTCAGCAATAAATAGTAAAGAGACAGTCAATCATTTTTTGCAAAAGACTGAGATTGTACAGTATAAAATTAACTAAACTGAAATATATGTTATTAAGTATTTGCAGCAATAAATGCAGATTTGATGGCTGGGTATTTTATTGTAAGTCAACTGTATGGTGGATGGCTTGCATTGAAACATTTTTTTTATTAAATAAATAAAATTATTATTAATACAAATTATAAAAATGTACTCGCAGTGCCACATACAGTATACTTTTACTGGAATCTACCTCTGGAAGTATTAAATAAGTGCACTTGTGTTTGTTATTCTGACATTTCCTAAGCACTGCAGAAATTATAATTTGACCCGGAGTTGTTGTTTTCTCTCATGTACCCAAACACGTGCACATCTTCTTGTTTTCGTCGGGCGTGCCAGACTGCGCTCCATGAAAGGAAAGAGCAGTAATGGCTTCCATGTGCCTCCTTCCCTCCCCTCTATACACCTCATTCACCTTCAAGTGGTCGTCAATCACAGCCAGTCTGACATAATGGAGATGACAGGGCAATGATCTGTATCTAATCAAATCACCCGGTAGCTGGCTGCTGTGGCGGTTGACCTTACCAGGCTATAGGCAAGCCAGAAATCCACTAGATTGACCCAAAGTCTGCACTGCCTTGTCCAAAACAGGCTGCTCAACTACATGTCAGTTTGCAGAGAAACAGCGACAACCATTTTAAACCAGGTTATTTTAAATGTTTGCTTTTAAACGCATTATTTATGTCAGAAGGATAAGAATCAAAGAAAAGCAAATGTAGATGCCTGCGTGCGTGCGTGCGCGTGTGTGCCATGTGGTGTTACACATTGAAGGAGCTATTGAGCTGTTCAGCTGAGAGTCTATGGTTTGAGGTTGAACTGAAAGATCGCATGTGGCAGAACCATCACCACAACCTGCCCTATCAGTTGACTGTAGGACACCTTCATGAAATACCTTTGTATAATACTCAGAAATATAGCGAGACACTGAAACCATGCTGCCGCTTTCAAAATTATGTTTTCCCAACAAAGGAAGGCTTCTGAGAATGTCTTCACACACCTATCATCAATCTTGTGCAGTTTCCATGTTTTTCCTAGAAAAGTGCTCATATAGTATTACAACGTCTACAATGGACACTATTTTTGAGTGATTTAACAGACATTTATTAGGAGGTGGGGCCATTTGCTAAGGTACGGTACACGTGATCAACAAAACAACACTTTCACACACTTCCATTTCTTGGCTATGGTTAGACTATTGTATTTTGTTTATATAACATTTTCTACTTTTGGTTTTACTGGCATTCTTTGGCTAAATCCATATTTATTTTACTATAACTGATTTTAACCTACAGTAGACTATGTTGTTGCATTAGTTCAAAGTAATCTAAATGAAGACATATATTTATGTCTTCATTGCTGCACTCGTTGGTATAGGAAGCTTTATCCTTCACGACCTTTCAATTTGGCTCCATTGCAGAGTAAACGCTAGGGTGTGGGTGCCTTTATAAAACCTCTCCTTTGGGTTCAGAGTTGCAATCAGTCTAATAACAGAGAGTCAGTCAAGTTTAATGTGGCGATTTGGGGTTTGGAATGAGTTCCATCTACTGGACAGGGCTGCCGCACGTTTAATTGACCTGCTGCCGTCGTGTAACCTCATTAGACAGGGCTGTGCAGACCAGTCAAAGCATTGCACCCCAGTCTAATGAGCACTTAGCGTAAGTACAGTACATTACAGTGTTTTATCACACACAAACACACACACACACACACACACACACACACACACACACACACACACCTAGACAGCTCCATGTTGTACCAGCCTGTTCATTTACTGACAAATGAGCACATCACTCATGATGGTTTGGGCCATTTCATTGGTTTATTATCAAGATATGTTTCTCAACTATTCAGTGATTGGATTGTAAATGCTTCATATTTGCCAAGGACCTTCTCTGAGACAAGTGAAAGCATTAGCTTAATACAACCGTCATGATCATCATCATAATCTGAATGACCACAGATGACTGGTTGGTGGAATTTGCATTCGGTACAGCGTGGTGAATAACAGCACACATCAACAGTGTCAGTTACAAACATATCGCATTCACGTTAGGCATTGGAAACGATGACTAATACAGCAAACAACAAATCACAGCTGCCACAAGACACAATCCACACACAATATTTACAAGGTTGGCACAAACGTGTTGTTCTTTATTATCCTCCTCACCAGTCAATTGTAAAATGCAGATAAATGTGGATATACAGGTACAGTACTCTAGCTGATGGTCATAAATACATATGACCTAAAACAGCACATTTTGGTGAGAGCGTTTTTGCATCGACGCTGCCGTCTATGTTTATCATACTGACACAGTTTCAAAAGAGAGGCTTCTTTTAAGATGAGGTAGTGGGATGAAAACCAGAGCCTAAGGCTTCACTTACATCTGTCTCCATGACTAAAAATAGTATACAGTTTCACGGGTGGTTGGACTTGGGTCTGGTTCAGAGCCAGCTACACAATTCACTGTCTGATCTCATTGGCCACACAATGATATGACTCAGCCTATGGTCTCCAGCAACATCGCATGGACAGCTAGGCTATATACTATACTGTATTACAGAGGTCCCCTGTCGCAAACCAGATCCCTGCGGCTGTAAACGGACCATTGTGGAAGCTCAGCCAATAAGAGGTAAAGCCGTGGGTGTTCCATCATTGACTGGAATGTCTGGATGGGGACCATATCAGCATACAGCAACGCACGGTAGGGCCGGCAGCGAGTAGGCAACCGACAGTGAACACCTGTGGTTGTAGTGTGGAAACTGTGACTCATTTTGGGTTGTTTGTTTCTATAGATACTGGTATTTATCCTTTGAAGAATACAACTTGTTCTTGCAGCCATTGACTGTACAGACGGATGCCGAACCACTGATGTATTTGGACCAGGCCTGCCAGTGAGAAAGAGGAAGTCATTATTTAGTAGCCATGCCTGTTCAGCAGTTAAGTCAGCCCAGCAGTCCTATTGACTGATGTGCTGTTATAAGTCCCCTGTGAAATGACCATACGAGCAGGGAAAGTGGGAAAGACAAACATTATTAAGGACAGAGAACTCTGTAGGGTCCATACGCGTCGGCTGTCTCAAGTCCCAAGGACTGGCACACCGGGGCTTGTTAATGCCCGGCGTCCAGAATGCTCATTTCCTGACACGCCTGCAAATGAAGGGAAGCACAGACGCAGGAGAGAAGGTGTTGCATCTGACCCATGCACCCATGCATGTATGTAAAACATACATCATTTATTTATTTGTTATTATATATTGTAAATAAAGCTGCCAGCTCTGGTTGCCAGAGCTTTAACATAAAATAAATACAACAGAAAAATTAATACAGGTTTTATTTTTGTTTGGGTCAAAGAATCACCCTGTTTGTGATACATCTATCTATCTATCTATCTATCTATCTATCACATAATCAGATGTCCCCCATCCCTGCCCGTGGTAAAACCACTGACCTTTACAACATTCTTCAAGTGGCATGAGCTCCTGCACTGCATTACACACCACACACACCACATCTGTGTGGACGTCAGTGGCAGCCAATGCAATCCAGTCTCTCCCGGTCACTCCTTCCTTGCATGGGGCCGTCGGAGGAAGGTTTTAAAGGAGGCTTCTGGCCTTGTCGCTCCTCCCTCAGCAAGACCCCTGCTCCTCACACACAGACACAGACACACAGAGACCTACACACCACACACACACTTGTTACAGTAGTCACCATGGCAGCCTAGTGTCACATCGGATTCAAAGGGTCTCACGCGACGCAACACACAAAAGGCACAGTTAGGGTTCATTAGAGGATCTAGAAAGACTTTAGGGGACAAAATGGGGCCATGGACGACAGCCATTCTGGCCTCACACCTGCTCTTGACCCTGTGCTCTGATGTGAAAGCTCAGGCCTCAGGTAAGCATCCCTAGATCTTCCTTTTTGTTCTAGTAATAAGATTATAGATACAAGTTGTATTAAAAGTTTACGTAGAAAATGTAACAAAGAGATTACCCGGTATTTTCTACTAATGGCGGTGATCAAATATTCAGCATTGTATTGTAAAGGCAAAACAAATGTATTGTTTTATTTGAATTGAATTGTCAAACCATATAGTTGTGCATCCTACATTAGTTTGATCTAGTGTTTATTCTGACAAGACTGTGATGTTCTCCTCTAGTGCCATTATCAATCCAATAAAGGCTTCATGACTGAGTACCCTTAGGTATTCTAGCACACTCACGGACCGCTGTGAGCTCAAGGCATAATGGCTCTAGCAGACACGGTGGTTGTAGAATTTATTACCTTCAGGCCCAAAGTACTCAAAGAATTAGACACGGCATGTGCTACTCACTAAGGTAAGGACAGAATGTTAAGACAAACACCAAGGAGACATTGCAGGAGAATCAAGTGCATTGTTTCTATACTAGACAGTATTAAATTGATTACTGGTGGGGGGTGGGACCAGCAAGCTTCCCAGGGGTGTAACTATTCTGGCGCCTACTGAAACAAACTCTCAGCAAAGTCACACACATGGAAATAATCACAAAATACACCACGAAGAAACATACACACAAAAAATGCTAGTACATACAATACAGCGCATTTTCCCTCCTCACACACACACACACTTTCTCACACACCCCATTTATTCTTACCGTAGCTACAGACCTGAGTGACCTTCAGAAATATTGATGTTTATATTTTATCAGCTGCTCACAAATGATTCACTTTATTAACAATTTCAGCAGCTGCACAGAGCTTAAGATAAAACAAGCATGAGTCCAGTATAATGGAGTTTGTCGTTTATCATATCCCCTGAAAATGGTTCACCGTCTGCACAATAATAATTTATTCTTGTCTCGATGGGCAGAAAGCCAATTTAAACACTTACACACATAAAACCTATTTATTCTTCCAAACCTCAGGTGAGCCATTGATTTATTTAGCAAGGTAAATAATGGATGAAGAACATTTCTGAATAAAAATTAGTTTCTAGCTCTGTTTATATAGAACTGGGGTTAATGTATGTCATGTAATCTAATGCTATACCACAGGGCTATTCAATTCCAGTCCTGGAGAGCCACTGTCCTGCATGTTTTAGATGTCTCCCTGCTCCAACACACCTGATTCTAATGACTGGGTTGTTATCAGGCTTCTAATGATCCATTCATTTTAATCAGGTGTGTTGGAGCAGGGAGACATCTAAAACATGCAGGGCAGTGGCCCTCCAGGACTGGAATTGAATAGCCCCGCTGTTCAGTATGTGGTGATGCTCCTGGGAGACTAGTCTTTTCTCAACAGAGGTTGTGTAACAAGGGGTGAAAGGAGACACTTTCCAGGGGTCCCGTGTGAGGTGGTTGTGTCCCTTACAATGCCCTCTGTCCAAGACAAATGGCAAGAGGCAAATGTGCCTTTGTGTGTGCGTGTGCATGGGAAAATCCAGTGGAACACCGTCATCGTTAGTTTCTCAGTAGAGCACGGCTATGCTAAGCGCTATTACATTTTAAGGTCTGGGTTGAGGAGAATAAACCCCTACTTGTGAAAATCAGGTGTTAGGTGACGTGAACAACATTGGATCCCTTGTGTTTCTAAAGGACACAAGGAGAGAGAAAGATCTGGTCTGTGCTGTGGGGTGTGTTTCCTAATCTTGCCTGAGACAGAGCAGGTTCTGGGAGCATTTGGGAGTAATTTTGCACCATCACGACAGTAGGCTTTGCAGTCTGCTCAAAGGGTGCTTGTGCATTCATATTGTGTTCAGATGGTGGACTAGATATTCATCACACATCCTCTATCCCAGGTCACTTTGTTAAAAGAAGACTTTAGATGTGAGCTGTATTATGAAAGGTTGTTTTAACACTGGGCCGGTAGATTGATTATGTCTTACTATCCAAAGTAAAATGTTCAACAATGTCCATTATACCTATAAAATATTCTTTGCATAAATAGTACCAACTATGATATACATGTGGTAACCTGTACACTACATGTCTTAAACATACAGTGTAAGTATATTTATGTATGAAATATGTTAATCATAGTACATTATAATAATATAAAATGTGTACTCTAGATTTAGTTTTTACTTTAGTAGAAGAACGTGTTGAAACAAGAATATACAGTATGACAAGAAAACTGTAGGTTGGATACATGGATACATAAGTATATTGGTGTATGAAATATGTATTCATAGTGTGTAAAGTATACAAAATGTGTACTCTAGATTGAGTTTTTACTGTAGTTATACAGTATACCAAGATAACTGTAGGATAACATGTTGTATACAACAACCACAGTGCAGTATCATCCACCAGAGCAACAAACACAGTGACTTCATAATCGGTGTGCCTCCTAGTCTGGATGTGTTTACCCAGTGGGCCAGTGGAGCGGCCAATATTCATGACGCATCATCCATTACTTGTCCAGCCTAACCGCTCACGTCCCTGTCAACAGTGTACGATCTGCTCACCTCACCGGAGTGCCTGCCAGACCTGCTGCAGGGAGGCCTGGCAGAACAGGGGGTGGAGGAGGCCTTCATCTTGACCTCCTTCAAGCTGCAGCCCAAGACCGGAACCACCGTGTTCGGCCTGTACAACCCCAGGGACAACAGCAAGTACTTTGAGTTCACCGTGATGGGAAAGCTGAATAGAGGTAGGATATGGCGGGGGGGGGGGGGGGGGGTCTGGGCTTTGGCTGAATGCTGCCGTACAGGGGAGTGTTATTCTTTAGAGGTAATCGCTCCACGATTGCCTTGTGTAGCGCTCAGATGTACTCCCCCAGCTCACTGATTATGTTTTCAAACAGCTGTGAGTGATGTATTGATGTATGGGGGGGAGTAGAGGAGAATGTGAGGCTATGTGTGATGTATGGGGGGGGAGTAGAGAGTAGCATGAGGCTGTGAGTGATGTATGGGGGGGGAGTAGAGAGAGAGTAGAGAGTTCTTTTCTGATATTTTGAGCTACCGTTTTCTCTGCATTCAAATGCTATTCCTAGCAAGAAATTGTGTGTGTCGATCGATATTTCCACTCTCTCTTCTCTCTTTACATTATTCATTTAATCAATCCTGGTATAATTTACATGCTGCACTTTTTTATTATTACCCCTGTCCCTCCATCTCGACCCCTTACTCTCCTTTCACCCCTCCATGTGTTCCTATCTCCCTCTCTCTATAGCCCTCTATCTATTCTTGGCCTTCTCTGTCTTCCCTCACTCTGTCGATTCTTGGCGTTGTGGTTTCCCATCACCTTGTCTGTCCTCTATACTAGGGCTGTGCAATTCATCACATTTTAATGGCAATTTCAATTTAGGCTCATAACAATTAGAAAAACATTGTAGCCTAATCGAGAAAAAAACTATAATTTTGCACAATAGGTAAACACTTATTTTGATTTGTGTTCAGAATGAAATGCGCACACGCTTTTTCCTCCCTCCTGGTGTGAAAGTGAAAGATCATCGGGAAATGTCAGCAATTTAGGGACATTTCACATCTGAAGGTGTTTTCACTGTTTCAACGCGTAATCGTTATTTAATTATTGAGCAAAATAATCGTGATTATGATTGTTTCCATAATCGAACAGCGCGCCTATATTCCTCCTTGTCCGCCTTGCCGCCACTCACGACCCATGTCGCTCTCCCTCTCAGCGGTGTTGCGTTACCTGCGGACAGACCGAAGGCTAACCTCCGTCACCTTCAACAACCTGGTGCTGGCCGACGGCCAGGTGCACCGGCTGCTGTTTCACCTGAAGGGCCTTCAGCAGCAGCCAGGCCCGGGCTCCATCGAGCTGCACCTGGACTGCAGGCTGGTGGAGACGGTCAGGGATCTCCCGGCCGCCTTCCAGGGTTTGCCGGCGGGCTACGGCACGGTGGAGCTCAGGCCCATGCAAGCCAGAGAGCAGGTGAGCCGTGATTTGTTTTGGTTGAGAACTTTGAGAACCCTTGTTTTCCACTGGTGGTCTGTGTGGGCGGCCGCTTTAGCTTAATCTCTGGCTCGCCGCTTTGAACGCTACTGACTCCACCTCTGTTTGATTCTAATAGGAGAGCTTAATAGAGCTCAAGCTGGTGGTTGGCGACTCATTTGAGAATGTTGCCTCTCTGCAAGACTGCCACTTTCAACAAAGAGACTCTGTGCAAACTCTGGGTGAGTCTGTCCCTCTTGGAAATAAATCCTCTCTCTGTCTAACTATTTACAAGAGAAAACAGTCACAGTGGTATATTTTTGCCAGTTTGTTTTACTGAGTTTTAGCCAGTGTCTGTCTCCACCACAGGGTTCAACACAAAGCAGTTGTCCAATCAAATGCTGGAGTTAACGAAAGTGATAAACGAGCTGAAGGACGTCCTCATTCAGCAGGTAACATAACACATAACAGTCCCCCCCCGAGGCAACTTCAACCAATGACCTCTGACATCACCTGTCGACATGCCCGTCTACAACTACATTACATTTGACCTTTTTTTCCAGGTGAAAGAGACCTCATTTCTCCGAAACACCATCTCAGAGTGCCAAGCCTGCGGTAAGCTGGGCGAACAGTGATGCAAGGTCATAATGACATCATTGTTAAACTGTTTAGAGAGCAGGCCATGGTGTCTACTCTATTACGACTGTACGCCATAGGCTAAACGTTGACAGTTGATTTTACGGAAGGAATTCTCTTGCAGGACTTGGTGGAACTGAGGTCATAAAGACAAGGTGTGCACCGGGCATGTGTTTCCGTGACGACATGTGTATGGAGACGGTGGACGGCGTAGAGTGTGGGCGCTGTCCCGACGGATACACTGGAGATGGTTTCAGCTGCGATGATGTGGATGAGGTACCGGAGGTTCCCCTGTGTGTGTGTGAGAGAGTAGAGTCCTGTGTAACTCAAGCTCAATATTAAGATCTGTTGTGACGGGTCAAAAGTGATGCCCCATACCCCGCCAGTCATTTTCCCTTCCCACGACTGCCGTCTGCACAGTGCCAGTTCAGCCCCTGCTTTCCCGGGGTGAAGTGTGTGAACACGGCTCCAGGCTTCCGCTGTGACGCCTGCCCGCTGGGGTACATCGGCCTGCCTGTCGAGGGGGTCGGGATCGTGTTCGCTCAGAACAACAAACAGGTCAGTCAGACCCCCCCCCCCCCCCTCGCTCTTCCTTCCCCACCCATGCTCATGTATGCTCATGAAAACAGCCACCATTTGCTGCAGTCATTCACTGCTGTGTTCGTCACCTGTCACACTTCAGGTCTGCGATGATGTTGACGAGTGTAAAGGGCCCAATAACGGAGGCTGCACGGATAACTCTCATTGTCACAACTCCATGGTGAGAAATAATGAATTTTTCATCCCTCATTCCTTTTATTATTTACAGCAAGTGCTGTGCCCACAAGTAAGCCATTTAAAGGTACATTCAGTCATTCTGGGAAAAGCTTTCGAATATTGTAACTCAGTCAAAACAAAAACACCCCTCCCTTCAATACCACAGGGTGCTCCCTTAGAAGCTCCACCCCCACACATTGGAAATGCATTTCCATGGGTAGCATGTTGTGGTGAGGTGCGTCCTGCACCACTTTGCGTTGAGCCAGGGCTGTGTAGAAACACTTATTATATTGTAAGCACACACACAGTACAACATGCAATAGCCTGTTCTGTGAGGAGATAGTTGCTGAATTTGACTGAAAGTGTATTAGCTTACAATCGCTGACTATATACCTTTAAAGAAGAACTTGACTAAATGTTTCAATAACTGAGAGATTTAGAGAGATTATAGTTTTTTTCGTACAGTTGGAAAAATTGCAGAATTGAGCTTTGAACTAATGTTGCCATTGCTTTAGGGCTCGTACCACTGTGGCAGTTGTAAGACAGGCTTCACTGGCGATCAGGTGAAGGGCTGTAAGCCCGCTATCAGCTGTGGAAACAGCCTGTCCAACCCCTGTGGCAGCAACGCCCAGTGTAATATAGAGAGGGACGGATCCATCTCCTGCCAGGTAGGGTTACACACACACACACACAGACATTTGATTTAAAGCAACACTACGATTTGCGTGCAACGTTACTCACATTCTGTGTGCTGACTGGTTGGCATTTCTCTGTACCCCTGCTTCTGCAGTTCTATAGCCTCACACCCTCTCATGTCCCATGTCCTGCCTGCTGTCTGTTTTCCCCTCCTGGTCTCTGGTCTCTCTTTGTTGTTGAGGCCTCGAGCCACCCGTAGCAAATGGCATTTGGCATTGTGTTTAATACGAGTTGGGGCACAAGATTGGGGCTCTGGGGTTGTGCGCTTATCTGTTAATCCGCTTACCCTTTTCTTCATCTTGTGGATAGTGTGGAATTGGCTGGGCAGGTAACGGCTACCTCTGTGGAAAGGACACAGATATAGATGGCTACCCAGATGAAAAGCTCAAGTGCAAGGACACACGATGTAAAAAGGTACGGCCACTACAAGAGTCCAGGGAACAATGTAAGTGCTCAGAATATCCCTCTAACCCATGTCCACTGACAGGACAACTGCATGTTAGTTCCTAACTCCGGACAAGAGGATGCTGATAAGGATAGCCTGGGAGACGCCTGTGACAACGACGCAGACGGCGACAGCATTTTAAACGAGCAGGTTGGTTTTAGCCACTGTACTTTTTACGACACGGTTAACAGCGGCGTCGGTCTGGTGCGTGCGTGCCCAAAATACATGCACACAAGTGCAAAATAGCCCACGCATTTGACACACACACACGCGTGCACGCGCACACGCACAGACTCACTATCTGTAGTTTTACATGCTCGCTTAGTGGCGACATGTGACCGTTATAACGCTTGAACGTGCCGCGTGCACTGCATGTGTGTGTGTGTGTGACAGGACAACTGCTGGCTGAAGCCCAACATGGACCAGAGGAACAGTGACAAGGACAGCCACGGGGATGCGTGCGATAACTGTCGCAATGTGGAGAACCCCGACCAGCGCGACACCGACGGTGACGGCAAAGGGGACGCCTGTGATGATGACATGGACGGCGATGGTAGGAAACTGTCGCTTCACACTCACTGTAATGTATCTTTCCATTTAAGGGTTAGGGGTCATATTCTGTAGGGAACACAGTTCCAAATGACCCTAATAAATGTGCAAAGCTTCAAAATATCCTGGAAAATATATCTCTATATATATGAAAAAATAAAAACAACACGATATACAACATGTATGAGCGTTCTCTGTGTGATTACACACTGCAGCTTCACAAATAAAAGGGTGCATTGGCTGTGCTTTACATGGGTGCTTGCTGTTTAACCTTAATTCAATTCAAGCACTGCTGCTGTTTCTCCAAAATGCATGAGAAATGCATTTGACGTTAAACCATCTAACAGACATCAGAGAGATCCTGTAGGGTAACTGTGCACCCTACGGGTCTAGAGACATCCTTTAGGGTAACTGTGCACCCTACGAGTCTAGACATACTGTAGGGTAACTGTGCACCCTGCTGGTCTAGAAACATTACAATACTGTACATAATCCATTTTGATATAGATAAAACTATAATCTTGGTAGCTATCAGAACTCATACTGCATATTACTTAGCATAAAATATAACGTAGTAATATAATAATATAAATTATATATATATATATATAATATTATCTATTAAATACAATGATACTGTACAATCAAAGCTATTGTGAGGAATCACTGTTTAACTTAAGATGCCGTATGATGTAACTGTACTGTATGCATAACTAGCAGCCAGTAGACAAGAGCCAACTTGTGCTTTTGTCCACCTATTGAACAGGTCTGAAGAACTTCTTGGACAACTGCCAGCTTATCCAGAACAGGGACCAGTTGGACCGAGATGGGGACGGTGTTGGAGATGCCTGTGACAGCTGCCCTGACATTCCCAATCCCAACCAGGTCAGCACACACCTGAAAAATCCAGGCCAGGCAGAAATAATAGATGGATTGATTCATTGATTCATTGATTAATTATTTGTCACTTAACTCACCTTGTCTTATTTCAGTCTGACATTGACAATGACCTGGTTGGAGATTCCTGTGACACCAACCAAGACAGGTACTGTATCACACCTAGACTATTCCTCTCATACTCCTGAAGCGGCTTCATAAAACCACTCAGCGGCATAATGTATCTGTTCTCAATTATCTAGCCAAAAATCTAGCCTTATTTTAAAATGCCACACTGCTTGACTGCATCACCGCGCTGTCGTCCCCATAGCGATGGAGACGGTCACCAGGATACCAAGGATAATTGCCCGCTGGTGATCAATAGCTCCCAGCTAGACACAGACAAAGATGGCTTAGGAGACGAGTGTGACGACGATGACGACAACGATGGCATTCCTGACATTCTGCCGCCCGGACCAGATAACTGCAGACTGGTACCAAACCCTGACCAGATAGATGACAACAGTGCGTAGCAGTCTCACTCAAACACGTATAGAGCATGCCCTCTTACAGTGATCTGAGATTGCTTACAGGCTACGTTACACAACTACACTGCAAAAACGAACATCTAACTTAGTGAGATAATCTTGTTTTTAGATTTTAAAATCTACATGGACTTGTTTCTAATATAAATGGCTTATCTAGTGACTTAAATTAAGTAAATCTGCAATTCATTTAAGAAATCTTATCAAGTGAAAGTTCAGTTATCGTGTTAAATTAATAACATGCTGTGATGTAAAACAGTGATGCATACCAACATACAGACAGCACAGCACAGACAACATCAAGACATACAATACAAGACTTTGTATATACATACGGTACATACAGTGGCAGCACATTGCTGTCTGTTTAGCTATTTATTCATGTATTTATTTATCATATTATTAACGGTCTTTGAACTGTGTGGTGCTCACCTGTAGACGATGGCCTCGGGGATCTGTGCGAGTCGGACTTTGACCAGGACAAAGTGATTGACAGGATTGACAACTGCCCCGAGAATGCCGAGGTAACGCTGACGGACTTCCGAGCCTATCAGACGGTTGTCCTTGACCCTGAGGGAGATGCTCAGATTGACCCCAACTGGGTGGTTTTGAACCAGGTGAGGCTATAGTGTGCATTGGGGGAAACAACATCGATTATCACCATGTAGAAATCATGCTAGAATAAAGAACAATATTAATAAAAATTTCAAAGATATTGTTGGTAGAGGTAATAACATTATGATTCAGTGAAAGCCTTTCTGTTTGCATGAACTAGAACGATGTTTGCTATACATCTGACAAAATACCAGTTAGATGGACGTAGCTGACCTAATGTCTAAATAAAACTCAATCGCTCACATCCTCCCTCAATCTAGGGAATGGAAATTGTTCAGACTATGAACAGTGACCCAGGACTTGCTGTTGGTAATATATATGCATACATATTAATCCCTTCACATATCAAATATGTCAAAACATGAACGTCACTCAAAGTATTTCATGGCGCAAATCATTTTCCTCTGTTGCTAGGTTACACTGCTTTCAGCGGTGTGGACTTTGAGGGGACATTCCATGTGAACACGGTGACAGACGATGACTACGCCGGCTTCATCTTTGGCTACCAGGACTCCTCCTCCTTCTACGTGGTGATGTGGAAGCAGACTGAGCAGACATACTGGCAAGCTACGCCATTCAGGGCCGTGGCAGAGCCTGGCATTCAGCTCAAGGTGAAAGGGCGATTTACATTTATTTTGAGGGGCTAGTGGGTATTGTGGATATAACATTTTGGCAAATTTTGGCAAAAAATGCCAAATCAAATATAAGTGCAAATATATTATTTATGAGCTTACTAATGCTTAGAACAAACAAAACTGGCTGTCAGTTACAATTTTTTAAGTGCAAATTTGTAAATTAAGTGCAAATTTACTTAAAATAAGTCACTAGATAAGCCATTTATATTAGAAAGTCCAACTAGATTTTAAATCTAAAAACAAGATTTTCACTTTAAGTCAGATATAGTTTTTGCAGTGTAGGCTTAGTTGTAGAGGTTTAAAGGTTATTATTATTATTATTATTATTATTATTATTATTTGCATTCATGTAGTAGGCCATCTTGTCCTGGCCAGTATTTGTGTGCAGGATTACATTTAGCAGAAACTGGCATGTGCGTGAGTTGCATTGGCGGTTGTGCTGCTGTCATTCAAGGACATGAGCAGAATGAATCACTTGGTTGCTAAAGCAGACAACAACTACCGTATACACTTATCAGTTCTGCCCTTTGCCTGCCTATCTTTCCTAACAATTCACATATTTTTGCTCTCTCTGTCTCTCTCTATCTCCCCCTCCCCCCTCCCCCCACACACACACACACACACACACACACACACACA
>JAODTR010082827.1:0-36862 GCA_025399935.1 Amblyopsis rosae | reverse complement strand
TGTCGACTATATCCAATACGAGCCATAATGCACATTTCATCTTGCCAAAAAGTGATTTCAGCCTTCCGCGGGAGAGCGCAAAATATCTCATATCTTTAGAAAGGTGAAGGCTAGAAACAAAATGTATTCCTCATACTCCAGACATTCAGCCGAAGAGATTGATGTGGCTTGTGTTCGTCAGCATAACAGCGGCTGACTGTACAAGACCAACGACAATGGTGCTTGTAAAATGACTCGCATTATGCATCTTCGAATGGTGAGAGGGACAATTTTACATTTCGGATCATATCTTCAAAAAGGCTAGAAGCTCAGGGTTGTTTTATATTTACAGGGTTTGTGTTTTTATTTGAACTCAGACTAGTTTCAAGGCATGGAGGAATAAAAATGTTTTTCAAACATATTATCCAAATTGTAGCTGAGAGGGTGCTGCTATCAGAGACATAAAATACTTTATGATAGCTCTAACAGGAATGCATTTTGAAGTAATTATATGAAAGTAGTGAAAAACGGCCAAAAGACCCTTAGGGTTTAAAGGGTTAAAGAGGCAGCACTCAAATATGACAAACTTAAAGCAGGCTGTGTCTAATGTGCATTAAAATACTGCATTTTATTGATACCAAGTATATTAGTATATTAAATATTAAGTTAGAAACCAATAATATATACTGAGTCGGTAACATTAATTCCCCGTTCTTGCCCCACGGTATGGGTACAGGCAGGTAAAATGAGCATGGATGGGGGATGGGGTAAATACCACCATTAAAATGACACAATGAAACCATTTTTAGATCATCTTGAACTTTAATAGTTAATCAATTATTTAATTAGTCAGTTTGACAAAGTTTAAAAACCATACTTGGAAATAACATGTTTGACCCTAAAAATATCCTGGGGGAGGACCCCAAACCTCACCTTCATGTGTCCACCCTCCCCAAAATAACATCTGTAAAGTGCCCCCCTCCCCCCGGTTCGAACACATTTAGCGTACTTTAATATATGTCTTAGAAATCTACGAGTTTGGGGTGGAATATTCACCCTCCTTATCTTTCAGTTTTTGAATACATATGAGTATATCGTATTTTGCGGTATGGTGCGGACTGCAGACAGGGGGAAGTATTCTTATCATCCCGTTTAGAGGTGGGCGGGCTGTGGAGACCAGTCCAGGCGGATCTCGCGAGACCTTTATATTTTTACGTGGCCGCACCACTCCTCTCGTGGCTGCCGGTCTCATCACCGGGCAGAGAGGACAGCAAGGAGGTAACCAAAGCGACAAAGGATTGTCCGGGAGACGCCATGAAGCTTAAATATATTATAACGGTAAGATCTTTTTCCCACATAGTCTAGGCTACTCCTATATGTGCTTAGGTTAAAACAATGATGTTTATTGTTACGTTTGGTTGGTAGTCTTTTTGTTGCGTAGTGCTTCAGTAGAAAGGAATTTCACCTTGTATGGTTATGACACATTCTAAGGAGGTCTGCAAATGGGGAGAGGATATCCGTTATCCGGTGCTTGAACGATTTTTTACGAGACAATAATGGAGTGAGAGAGAGAGGCTGTGTTCTAATTCGCCTACTGAATAGGTTTTCGGGAAGGTTGGATAGGGATGGACGGTGATGTGATGTGTGCACATGTAGGTATGTGGTTTGGTCGTCTAAGCGCGCTCACGCTGTGTTTGTAAACTATAGCGAAAGTACGGTACCTATGCCGCAAACGGATTTGTTTAATAAAATGTACAAAAAAAACTACGTCTACGTGGAGTTCAGGATAGAAACCAAGCAAGTTATATCTATATATATTTTTTTTAAACCACAGAAACCATAATTTGCTGTCAGACGAGACGATAGCCTAGCATGAGATCTCATTTGGGAGGTGGGGAATGTCTAGCCTTGGAAGGTTTATAAATACACATATTTTACTAGGTAACAAAACATCACTTTTTCCTATTTTGTTTCTCAACCCTCCCTTTTTGTATATTTTTACTACTGGGACAAAAAGGAGTTAACCATTCAGCCTGTCCTAAACATGAACAGATACCATTCCACTCCCACTCCTGTTTATTCACGTCTCAGTGACAGCTGAGCCCGTTGAACAGAGAAAAACATTCCCAGCACCCCTTGACCATATAATTCTGTAGTGAACACAGACCTTTTGATGACCTAATACTTCGTTTGCTATTGCTTGAAGCTTTTGTTATCACGGAATTGTAATATTACTGCTAATAGTTTTTTCATGATTTTGTGGCATGTCCATTTAGCAAACTTTATTTGAATTTCATTATAATGCATGATAACATAGTAGTGGCAATTATTATATATTCTAAGTATAAAGTAATGTCAAATGCCAACACTTAAAACTAGACGTTACTCGTGTTTCCTGTTCCTCTTAGCTATAGCAGCTGGAAGAAGAGCAAGAGGAAGTGACCCTTGAGCGATATGTTGGCCATGGAGCTGAGATAGAGCTGCATGTGAAGCAACCAAAGCGATCACAGCTCAGGGTGCGGGCGTTTGTAAAAATGGGAACATGGCAAAGCCTGCAAGTAGCGTTCCTTGTTGGCTCTCTGTTCATGATCCTTCTGATCATTGTGTATTGGGACGACGTTGGGGGCTTCAGCCCCTACCCCCTGCAAGACCCCAAATATGAACCCCCGATCATCCAGAGCACCCTTCTCTCCGTACACCCTGCTTCCCCCAGCGGAGGCCCGCACAGAGCTCCCACTGGTGGAGCTCTTACACCCCTCGACTCTCAAAAGTTGGCCGGTGAGCGCGTAGAAGAAAACGCGAGGGAGGAAGAGGAGGAGCAGGGGGGAAGGATTGTCAGGGATGGGAGTCAGGAGGATAGGAAGAGGAGGATAACGCGTGTGTGTTCGGAGGAGGGGTCGTTTGACTTCCCCGGAAAGATGCGGACATTTGACCAGATCCCAAACAGAGAACTGGACCACCTGATAGTGGACGATACACACCAGATCATCTACTGCTATGTTCCCAAGGTAGGAGGGTTCAGGATCTATACAATTTCTTCTCTAGTGTGGTTTTGTCAGATCTTTTACCTTTAATGTTCTTGCAGAGATAAAGACTACAACAAAGTAAATCTGGGATTCAATTCTGGATTTGTTAAATAATGAATAATAAACTATTTATATTGCATCTTTGGCTGCTTAAAATGACAAGTTAATGTGTGAATTGGTCTTACAACAGTTATTGTAAGAATACAACACTGTGACAAGACAAGAAAACAACTATCCTGGTTTTATTTGACTTTTATTATCCTTTGTATTCTGACCTCTCTCTCTCTAAACGTGTGGCCAGGTGGCGTGTACAAACTGGAAGAGGGTCATGGTGGTCCTCTCTCAGTCTCTGGTCTCCCCCTCCTCGGGAAAGCCCTTCACCGACCCAGAGGCTATCCCTGCGGACCTCGTGCACAACGCTTCTCTCCACTTAACCTTTGCCAAGTACGACGCCCCAGTAGCTTAATTGTCCACCACTGCTGGTTTATAGTTTGCTGAATGAATGCATCATTGTTGTTGTTTTTTTATTTTAAATACAAATGTATTTCTAAGCTATTAACGGAGCAAGTGGGGGTTCTTCTGCCTTGGTACTTGGCCTTGGCACAGAGGGGCAGGCCGGGCTTGATGCTAACACACAGGCAAACCTTTCTCTGCCCCTTAGGAGATATCTATAAGTCTACCTGTACTTTTCCACCTGCCATACATTTATACAGTGGGCTGCTTCTTTTGGGGTTTGTGATTCCAAACACCTCTAGTGGTATACTGTGGTATTACACAGAGCAAACAACACGTCCATGGCATGACTTTTTTTTCCACTAATTGACAGGAATATTTGGCAAGCGTTCTCGAGAATTACTTACCCTACATTTATGATAGTGGACTAGTTTTCATTTCACAGTGCTGTGGTTGTGTTGGTGTGTCTTACCAGATTCTGGCGTCATTATGGTTCTCTGTCTCGCCACCTGATGGCGGTCAAGCTTCAGCATTACACCAAGTTCCTGTTTGTTCGAGACCCATTTGTTCGTCTCATCTCAGCCTTCAGAAACAAATTTGCCAGGTGGGTGTCTAGTATGACGTCACAGGAACACGCATACCTGTTGTACATTCATTAAACCGGTGTGTGTGTTCTGAAGGCCCAATGAGGACTTCTACCGGATGTTTGGTTCGGTCATGCTCAGGCGTTATGGCAACCTGTCTGAGAACGTGCCAGAGACGGTGGCTGAGGCGTTTGCAGCAGGAATCAGGCCAACGTTTCAGCAGTTCATCACATACCTGCTGGACCCAGAGACTGAGAGGGAGGCTGCGTTCAATGAACACTGGAGACAGGTGTGAACCACCTGCCTTAATATGGAAGTTTGATTTTTAGCACTTTTTTTTGTTTTTTCATTACTTTTCAGTTTGTTTTATTCTGTTTTTATGTATATGCTATATATGTTAATGTGAACTTAATAAATATAAATAATAATGAAATTGAATTAGACACATCACAGACGAAAACAAAAACAATGCACAAGCACATTCTCATACACCATGCAAGTTTGTACATGTAGTCAGTATTTCACCTGTGTGTTGCAGGTTTATCGTCTGTGCCATCCATGTCAGGTCCAGTACGATTTCATTGGTCAGTTAGAGTCCCTGGATAAAGACTCAGAGCAGTTGCTGAGGATTCTGGGAGTGGATCAATGGCTCCACTTCCCTACTGGCGCTCGCAACCGCACGGCAGCCAGCTGGGAAAGGGATTGGTTCACTCAGATTCCCCTGGCGATAAGGAAAGAGCTTTACCAGCTGTACGAGCCAGACTTTAAGCTGTTTGGGTATCCCGAGCCTGACAGCTTTCTCCACCAATAGAGTATACAGTGACAAAGGAAGGCCACTACACTATGTGTAGCCTTTCCCTACCCTTATACCAGTGAAGCCTTTATTGAGATTGGGCTGTAATGTTGTTGGATTTCTCTGTTTTTCCATACCTCAAATGACTGAAGTGCCTCTTTTATTTTATGCTGCCCAGTGCCCACATACACATCAGTTGTTTTCAGTGAAGGCCACATGCTTTCAAGCTTTTTATTACCCAGGTTTTTTTTATTGTTTTGAAGCACTTTGATTTGTTGATTTTTAAACTGGATCTATGGTAATTATCTCACCAATATTGTAAAAGGGAAATGTCTTTTAAATTAAAGCTTTTTTATCCGTTATAATATTACTGTGTAGGTACAGAGAGTGGGTTTGTGGTGTGTATGTGTGTGGGGTGGGTGGAGCGGGGAATTCCGTCCACTACGTTCTATTGCACAAAAAGCGCTCTTGTTGCGTGTATCCACAGAGTAGCGTCCAACACTTTCACGCGTTGTAAGTCTATGGTTCCAGCCTATTCTAGGCCACTCCCACTCGCTTTCTCTTCTCTATCTCCGTTGGCTGTTGCCTATTGAGTCAGTCAGTATGGGAGGAGTCATCCCCTAGTCCACATCCCACTGTTTGACAGTTAACTCCTGACATCGTCGGTTCCGTCCCAACACGGAAATATTGGATTATAATAAGAATGCCTTCTATATTATGGGTTGAAGTGAAAACAATCTCAATACTACGCACCAAAGTATATAACGCGATTTAATGCTCGGCGTTTTGTGGCAGTTTTGACAGATGGGTGCGCGCTGGAATTTGAAAGATCGTTCGACCTCTGTTATTAATTCAATAGGCTCTTCACTCCGTTGTTGAAAGACATGAAAGAGCGTGTTTCTGGGGTCATCGGGGCTGTCGGACGCCTGCTGCTCTCCCTGCTTCTGCTGTCTTGGGAAGGGAATTTGCTTCAGGTAAACGACCTCATTCTGTCTCTGTTATTGTCAAGTTGTTTATGTTCATGTCTATGCATGCGCAGCGATGTGCGCATATACGACTGTGCTGCGCGTGTCTATTTTTGTCTCAAGTAAAGTTATAGAATATGATAGGACGTTTAAAGTGTTTAGCTCATGAGATTGCCCAAATTGTCAGAAGAAAGTTAATACCGTGTGTACGTGCGCTCTTTGCACGCACGCGTCTTGGCCATAAAGCCATCCTGTAGAGAGTATTGTGGATGTGTGCAAACACGGGAGTGGTGAACAAACACAGCAGGGGACGCTATAGGGAGCGGAGTGCTGTGCCAGGATATCCTGCTAAAAGTTTATTCAACAGAGTTGAATAATTAGAAGTGTGAGCTTGGAGAAGGTCTGGTTGAGCCAATGTGACACACCCGTACAAGCCTCTGCCTTCCAGGCAGACGCACACACATCCAAGCTATGTTGAAATCACAGATACATGACACTGTGCCCTATATCCCCTGGTAACACAGACAGCTGAGATTAGCTCCCTCACACTCTCCGTCTCTCTCTTTCTCTTACTCTTTACCTCCCAGGTGGGAGAAGTGAAGTCAGTCACTCTTCCAGAGTCACTGCTGTTCATTTCAACATTGGACGGTAGTCTGCACGCAGTCTCCAAGCAGTCAGGAGACATCAAATGGACCCTCAGAGAAGGTAAACAAACACACGCCATGTAAACCTATCTTGATGTCCGTCCGTCGTATGACTTTTACTGACTTCACCGAAATGTTTCTCAGACCCCATCATTCAGGTGCCGGTGTACCTCTCAGAGTGAGTAACCCACACGCACAAACAAAGCACAGGAGCACATCTGTAATCTGTGGACACATGCGCTGATGTACAACCTATGGTGATTCTAGGCCAGGTTTCCTCCCTGATCCTAACGATGGCAGTCTGTATGTGCTCGGCGGCAAGCACAAGGAAGGCCTTATGGTGAGAAGTGTGGGTGTGTGTGTGTGAGTGAAGGTGTTTACCTTTGGGGCGGACCAGAGCCGCACATACAATAGCCATTGAGAGGCCCTCTGATATTCAGACATGAGCAAATTGCTCCTTTCCTAATGACAGGCTATTGTGCTGTGCTGAGGCAGTAGTTACTGTAGGTACAACCGTCCTAAATAAACAGTTTGAATGCCTGTTAGTCAGTCACGTTTAATGTGGTAGCCAATCAAACAGGTCTCGAGTACAGTAAGTAATATTACTTACTGTGTTACTCTTGTTCTTTATTGCGTGTGTGCATTACATTCTCCCAAGAACACTCGATATTTTACAGTAACCTGGTCCTTTGTATAATGTACCACTGCACTCAATTTTACCCACAACATATAATACATATCTTGTCACGATTCTCCTGCCCCGATGTTCCCCTTGTGGTTATGGCTGTTATAGATGCATTATATGGTTGTGTTTGTATGTTAATAACACTGTGTGTGTGTGTGTGTGTGTGTGTGTGTGCGTGCGTGCGTGGGCGCGCGTGCGTGCGCTTGCAGAAACTGCCGTTCACCATCCCAGAGCTTGTCCAATCATCTCCCTGCAGGAGCTCCGATGGCATACTCTACACTGGTAAGTGTGTGTGTGCGTGCGTGCGTGTGTAGGTGTGTGTGTGTGTGTGTGTGTGTGTGTGTAAACAATAGAGAGTGTGAAGTAATCTGACATGTTTGGCTGAACTCAGATGTGTGCGTGTGCCCAGGTAAGAAGCAGGATGTGTGGTTTGTAGTGGATCCTCAAACCGGTGAAAAGCAGACTAGTTTGACCACCTCCTCCTCAGACTCCATCTGCCCCAACACACCCCTGCTTTACATAGGACGCACAGGTAAGTCACCAACACAACCTGTGTAGACATACAGTCTATGTCTGTAAAAACCAATCATTAAAATGTTTTTACACATACACGATTATTACTGTGTGTGTGTGTGTGTGTGTGTGTGTGCGTGCGTGCGTGCGCTCATGTTCCAGAATACATGATCACCATGTTCGACACGAAGACCCAGGAGCTGCGGTGGAACGCCACATACAATGACTACTCAGCTCCGCCCTACGATGAGAAGCAAGACTACAGTATGTCTCCATCGCACGCCTTAAAGGTGGAGTCAGGGATGCTGCACAAATCAAAAACAACCTCCCCCTTCAATGCTCCTTCAGACCTCCAACCCCCCCCCCCCTAAATTGGATATGCATTGCCAAGGCCTTTTCAGCGTACACACACAACAGGCAACAAAAGGTGTATTAGCTTACAGTCCCTGACTTCACCTTTAACATAATAACGTAGTAACAGTATTTGGTCCGGAGATAAGTCCTAGTAAGCTTAGGAACACACTTCTGCTGATCCCGTTCCTATTGACATCAAAATGAAAAGGACACTAGTAAATGAACAATAACCACCCTCTCTCTAACCTTCAGGGGTTTCCATCTATAAACAGCTTATTTTTCTACATCAGAATAAGGACAAAGCAAAGTAAAGACACAAAACCCCATCGCAACAATCAACTTTCACACAACAAACGCACATTACCTATTTATCCAATCCAAAATACATTTAAGGGATATCATCTTGAGATCCCCATCCTAATCCTCAGTCATCTTGAATGTTTGTGGCTTCTCACCAGAGATGGCCCACCTTGTGTCCAGTGGAGACGGTCTTGTTGTGACAGTCGACAGGGAGACAGGTATGGAGTTGTGTGTTCCTTTCTACTTTGTAAATATAACATATATGGACCATATATTTCTGCACAACTGTGTGTGTGCGTGCACATGCGTGTGCGTGTGTGTCTGTGTGTGTATGTATTTACATGTCTGCCTTCTTTAGGATGAAGCATTTTGTTTGTTGTGTTGTGTGTGTGTCTGTCTGTGTGTGTATGTATTTACATGTCTGCCTTCTTTAGGATGAAGCATTTTGTTTTGTTGTGTGTGCGTGGGTGCGTGCGTGTCTTTAGGCGACGTGCTGTGGAGCCAGAACTACGGCTCTGCCGTGGTGGGGGTGTATCTGTACTCTGGCGACTCACTGAGACACGCCCCCCAGCTGTCTCTTGCCATGGAAACCCTCCGTTTCCTCACCTTCGCCTCGGCCAACGACCGGGCAGATGCACACTCCACCTTGAAGTGGAGCTACCAGTTTGTGAAGGAGCAGGCCAGCGCACAGGCACAGCTGGTGTAAGGGCTTCAATATATCACGCACACACACGTACACGCACATACACACACACGCTAGCTACAGCTAATGGGGTAGTGCGAAGGATCTATTATCATTACACAATTTCATTACTTAATGCACATATCCCATTGTTTGTGTGTGTTAAGGAGACCCATCTTTAATTAACCCCCTCCCCCGCCTCCCGATCTGCCCAGGAGGAAATACACACACTAACCCTTTAATTCCTGGAGTGATGTCACTATGAGGTGATAAGGTTTCAGCCAATCACTGCTAACGACCACACTCCTGTTTGTTTCAGCCCTACACTCTACGTAGGCAAACTGGACACTCACCTGTATGCCTCTACCTCCCTGGTCCACCACGGCATCTCGCTAGTGGTGAGCACAAAGATGATGTATTGCCTACCTAGCTAGCTAACTAGCTGCTCTACTATGTAGCCAGGCGTCTGCATGGACGCTTGCATGATTTAGGAGCAGGGCCTTTGTGATCAGTGATTGTGTGATGCAGTGGCTTGTTTCCATGGCAGCCGCGGGGGCTGACTCTGGCACGTATCGAAGGTCCGGTAACGGCCGGAGTGACGGTCCGAGAGAGGGGGGAGTGTGAGATCACACCGTCCACAGATGTGCGCTACCCCGCCGGGAGCACCAACAGCCGGAACAACCACTGGCTGCTGATAGGTGTGCTCACGCATGTGCTAACACACATGCTCACTCACGTGCTAACACACGTGCTAACACACATGCTCACTCACGTGCTAACACACATGCTAACACACATGCTAATGGGCAGAGTTTAGGTTTTCCAATAGGACAAACATCAGCAATAATTAATATGAATGATTGTCTCAGAAACAGGTGGTTTGGTTCATAGGATATAGGGAACCCTGGAAAATTACTCTTACTAATAATTATTTAAAACATCTAAACATATTTCTAGGTGGGGAAAAAAATCAATAAAGCAATAATAATAATAGTTATATATCCCCTATTTTAACCATCAATCCACATTCCACATGCAGTTGTAAATATACTATTATTATTATTATTATTATTATTATTATTGCTTAAGTTTTTCTTTCCCACCTAGAAATATGTTTAGATTCATGTGTGTTTGTTTGTGTGTGTGCTTGTGCGCGCGTGTGTGTGTGTCATAGGTCATCATGAGCTACCTCCAGTCGCACACACCACCATGTTGAGGGAGTTCCCAGCCAACCTGCAGCGCTCTGGGGAAACCATCATCCCTCGGAAGCCCCCCTTCCCTACCTCCAGCCCAGCAGCACAGTACCACCAGGAATATGTGAGTCACACGCCCCAGCCCAACACAGTGATGCTACAGTAGGCAGCTCATGGCATCACAAGGGAAGGCCCAGCCCAACACAGTGATGCTACAGTAGGCAGCTCACGGCATCACAAGGGAATTAGCAGATTCTGTAGACCCATTTACTGTTTACAAAGAGTGATGACGTACATAAGCGTGCCACACAGTGTTGCAAAAGAAGTGCGATTGAGTCCAATGACTTGTCAAGGTATATGCTAGAGCAAGGTCACATTTAATTGCTTGCAGCCACATCGGCAAAATGCCTAATAGATGCTGGTTGACATAGCGGTCTATAATAATTCTCTGACATGGTGAAATATTGACTGTTTTAAGATAATTAACTTAATTTAGCATATTGTTGGCGCCGATTTTGTTTCATTCCAGTGGGCCTAGTTTGTGTTCTGTCTCTGCCTGTATTTATGACGACTTTCGTCTAAATGTTTCACTTCAGCAGCTATATAAAGTTAGTTCTGGGTTTCCTACCTTGTTACTAGTGCATCCCGTCATACAGCAGCTTCTAGGCTTTGTTCTTTTTTGTTAGCAGACTAAAGTAGGAGGTATCGTGCCAGAATGTGTACGTCTGCTGAAACATGTATAATCTAGGACACATGGCAGGTGAAATAATATTGAGTCATAAGGATAATTGCAAAAGAGCTCAATTATTTATTTATATATTGGGCTTAACAGGACTTCTGGTGCATGAAAGATGCATATGTTGGTGAAGCCGGCGTGACGTCGGCAGTAAATGGGTCTATATTGAATGTTTAATTGCCGTACAATTAACATCAACATACCACAGGTATTTTCAGCAATTGTAAACTAATACACTTAGTATATTAGTCTAAGAAACAGTACTAATAAACTTAGTGTATTAGTACTAAAAAACTTAGTGTATTAGTACTAAGGAACTTGGTACTAATAAACTTAATGTCCATCCATCCATAAACTTAGTATTAGTACTAATACACTAAGTATATTAGTACTAATCAGAGCATGTCTCCTCACGTCAGTATGCACTCGTTCTGTGTCCATACTGATGAAATAATCTGGTGTTTCTACACAGCCCAGGCTCTGTATATAGGAACACAAAGAAAGTGGTGCAGACTCCAAACAACAACAGTAGCCATGGCAATGTGTTTCCAATGTGTGGGCGGAGCGTCTGAGGGAGCACTATGCCATTGAAGGGTGTATTTGAATTGATACCTTTAAATACATACACTACACGTGACGTCCATGTGTAAAATAAATGTGTCATAGGAAGGTCACTTAGTAGATGGACTGTCCTACAGTAGGTGCTGTTTTTGAAACAAGCATGGTCTTGCATGCTCTCCCACACACACCATCTCATGTACTTGAATAAGATCAGTTCAATTGGAACATACACAACAGCATTGTATATCAATACAAACGGTTTGCTTCCCACAACGCAGATTAATATATTGAAAAGTACAGGAATGCTAATGTTGGTAATATAATTATATTATATATAAATATTATAAATATATATATATATATAAGTTTCTTTCTTAAGTTCCAGATGGTAGATGATAGCCACAGTGACGAGGATGCTAACAGAGACGGTGCCCATGGAAGTAAAGCAGGCAAGGTTCGGAGGGCGTCCACTGTGCTGCCTGTGTCACAACAGGACCCTCTGATTCTCGCTGCTCTAACGTTGTTGCTGGGTGGATGGCTGGCCTTTGCTCTCACCTACCCCTCTGTGAGTCTGTTGAGGTTGTACTTGAAGTTTAACTTACTAGCTAATAGCAACTAACTGATGAATATATTCATGACCTTTAAAGTGGTCTCTCTCTTGTCTAGTCTGAACCAGTGGGAAGGGAGGGGGGAGTTTTGTTTTGACATTATTTATATGTTCTATGATCTATTAATAGTTTATTTATTTGATGTATTATTTATTATTGAGCCTTTTCAGCTCTTGATACATTTTTTAGGAATTTGTAAATGAAAATGTTTTATTTAGTTCAGACAGTGCATTTATTATACTTTTAAAACAACAAACCAGATTTTATACTTATAATGCTTAAGATCTCCAGCTTCTGTTTCAATAGCATGCACCTTATTTGTTTGCGTGTGCTCTTCTTAGCGTACAGCCCAACATCAGAAGTCTCAAAGGCAGTTAGAGGAGGTTTTAGAGACTCATCTCCAACGCATGCAGACACAATCACAGACGGCACCCACGGTTTCTTTAGACGTTGTTGTGGCAGACGCACAACCTTCCACCGACACAAATGGATCTAGTAGTAAGTCATACATAGTTATTCCAAAATACATCTGCATGTATTATTTTACTTAAATGGCACAAACACAATGAATTCAAACTGTCTTTCTAACTGCAGAATCCCAGCCTGCATTCACAGAGCCACTACCTAGTCCTTCTGCAAGCTCAGACAGAACCTACTCCACAGAGTACAATCCCCCTAGAGGTAACACACATTTCATAGCTAATAACAGTACATCAGTTTTCATGTTTGTCTGATGGGAGTTAAAGCCTTATTATAACCCATAGTTCCTGTTATTTATATTTATTAATTCGATAAACATTATATTTTTATATATATTGTATTTTGCCCCATCTTATATTTTCGGAAACCCTGAAACATTGTTTTTTTTTAACCCATTCTATTAAGTTTATTACTGCTATACTAACACTTGTATGTACACTTGTACACTGTAAAATCGATTAGAACACTCCTTAGTCCGTTTTGCTTAGAGGTCTGCTCTGCTTTTCTCTGTCCTTCCAGAAGGGGGCAGTGAAGAGGTGAATGTAGGGAAAATCTCCTTCACACCATCAGAAGTCTTGGGACACGGCACAGCAGGAACCTTTGTCTTTAGGTAGTACAGAATGTACGAATGTATAGATGTGTGTGTGCAAATAGTTATACCATCTTCCCCTATTTGAAACAATCCTTTTTACGAAACATGTAAACTATCTAGGAGCCCTATCATATGTAATCATATTGCTCAAATATGATAGGGCTAAGGGCTTTTCACATTGATAGTGTGACTCATGCATGACGATGACCATGATATCAGTGCAAAAACTGCTGGGTGTTTCATAGGGAACATTATAAATGTGCGTGTGTGTGTGTGTGTCAGGGGTCACTTTGACGGACGCCAGGTGGCGGTGAAGCGGATCCTCCCGGAGTGTGTTGAGGTGGCGGAGCGCGAGGTGCAGCTGCTGCGAGAGTCCGACACGCATCCCAACGTCATTCGCTACTTCTGCACCGAGCGGGACAGCCTCTTCACCTATATCGCCATAGAGCTGTGTGCTGCAACACTGCAGCAGGTCAGTGTGTATGGCAGCTGCTAGCTAAAACTCATAACAACACTTTGTAACGGACAGTGCCCGGCAAATTGTTAGTTAGTTAGAGTTGATCTCCATATACGCAGTAAACAGTAAACACAAAAACATACAGTGCTTAAGAAAATGTTACAGTGCATGATTAATAAAAATGCCCTTTATTATGACTATGGCCAGCTTGAAGTAGATTTCTTCTGCTTCTATGTGCTTCTATCTGCTTCTGTCTGAACGCATAATTGAGACTCCGCACTGACAAACCTGTGTGTGTGTGCGTGCGTGCACGTGCGTGTGTGTTGCAGTATGTAGAGGATTCATCACACTTCTCTGAGTTGAATGCAGTGACACTGTTGGAACAGACCATGCTTGGCCTCTCTCACCTTCACTCGCTCAACATAGGTCTGAAACACACACACACACAGAAGTGGTACAACGCACGGTATCATACAAGCTTGAGTCACTCCAACACAGTACATGTACCTACTGTATTATTTCACATGGGTTAATAATTCTACAATATTTCAATACTGTATGACCCAGACTACACCAAAGTATATTTAGTATATTCCTCTTTTTTTTAAAAATTTTTTTACTTTCTTTAACCGCCACCTTCATCACCCTGACTATGTTTAATTTGCCGTCCAGTCCACCGCGACCTGAAGCCCAGGAACATCCTCCTGTCTGGCCCCGGGCCACTGGGGCGGGTCCGAGCCCTCATATCAGACTTTGGACTCTGCAAGAAGATCGCAGACGGTCGAACCAGCTTCTCTCTTCGCTCCGGAATACCTGGAACTGAAGGGTGGATCGCCCCCGAAATGCTGCGGGATACGCCTGAGAGCAACCCGGTAACACACACACGCGCACGCACACACACACACATCTCTTTTAAGTATTCTAACCCCCTCCCTTCCTTTCATCCTTCCCCTAGACAGCTGCAGTGGATGTGTTCTCAGCAGGCTGTGTGTTCTACTTTGTGGTCAGTGGGGGGCAGCACCCCTTTGGAGACACACTGCGGCGTCAGATCAACATCCTGGCAGGAGAACACAAGCTTTCTCATTTCATGGAGGACCTGCATGGTGAGTGTGTTTGTGTGTGTGCGTATTTATGTAATCTGATTACAGATAGGACTAATGTGTGTGTATATAATATGCTCGGCCAGATGATGTCATAGCACGAGATCTGATCGAGCGAATGATCAGTCCGGAGCCAGAGTCGCGCCCCTCCACTTCCTGTGTGCTCAAACATCCATTCTTCTGGAGTCCTGAGAAACAGCTGCTGTTCTTCCAGGTGCTGTTGCTGCCCTTTTGTCTCTAGCCAACACTATCGTCTGATACCGGTAGGGATCAGACGATAGTGTTGACCGGTACTTTCCAATAGACTTGTCTTTTAACAGCCTATAGGAGTCTTAATACAAACAACCAGAATTGTGATCCTGTGTGTATTTTGTTACGTTGTACTTGCAGTGTTGTAGCCACAGGGTAATTCAGGTATTAAGGTATAGCAGATAAATGATGTACAACTGAATAATATTATTATTTGCAATGCACTGAACTTATATCTTACCTAATGTGGGTTTTTCTTTGTGCGTGTGCGTGCGTGCGTGCGTACGTGCGTGCGTGTGTGTGTGTGTGTGCGTGCGTGTGTGTGCATGTAGGATGTAAGTGACCGTATAGAGAAGGAGCCGGTTGACAGCCCCATTGTGGTCAGACTGGAGGCAGCAGGAAGAGCAGTTGTACGCACTAACTGGAGGATGCACATCTCTGTACCACTGCAAATAGGTACCAAGACACATGCATATGCACACACACACACACATACAGAGTCTATATACTTTATTTGTCCGTCATTTAAATATTGTAAAATATGTTAAAATTTTGATTGATATATACACATAAACATTGATACCTTATATCAGTGTTGGTTAAGGTTGATCATGTACCGCCATTATTGTGCTAAGATGTTCTGTTGTGATGGAAATGTAAATAGTCCCATTTTGATGGCTCATGTTGCAGATTTGAGGAGGTTCAGGACGTACAAGGGGAACTCCGTTAGAGACCTGCTGAGGGCCATGAGGAATAAGGTCAGCCTGTGTGTTTTTATTATGTTTCCAAACAAGCTGTTTGTTATCTCTCTCTCACTCACACTCAAACTTACACACACACACACTGAATAGCAGGTGCTACATCCCTGTGAACAGTCCTGTTGTGATGACACGTATAACTGTGTGACACACAGAAACACCACTACCACGAGCTGCCAGCAGAAGTCCAGGAGACCCTGGGAGAGGTGCCTGACGGCTTCGTCAGCTACTTCACCTCTCGCTTTCCACGCCTCCTGCTGCACACGCACACGGCCCTGCACACGTGCGCTCACGAGAGACTTTTCCACCCCTACTATCTGGCCCCCGTGGCCAAGTAGAGCAAAGAACTCTGCTCGCCTATACTGTGTCAAACACACTCATGCAAGTGTGTGTGTGTGGTGGGGGAAGGTGAGGGGAGCTGTTTTTGTAAAACTGCCATTAGATCTGGAGTCAGGACTGGTATGTATTTAACACTGGAAAATGGGTGCTTGTTTTATATGAGGACCCTTTCTGTGCCATAGAGGTTACTGTTGTCCATTTACCCTGTTAACAAAACCTGTGTAATATCTCCATTGCCTTAAGGCCACCGCTCATAGTGTGTGCCTAAGGCACGTTTCACATGTACCACTTTGAAGCAGTGTTTCTACATTGTGTTTAACACAATCTGTAGCCCTAATGGTGAAATGTGTTACTGAAGCTAGTTGCTATCCACTGATTGAACAACGTATTTAAGCCATATTATAAGCCTTTTTAACCAAAACATTGATGAGGTTTTGAATAAATGTATTTATTGATGGCACATAATGTGGCCAGTGGGACGTTATTGCAAAAATAATTGTCACGTTACGTTCTAACTGAAATATCGGCTCATTGTTTCATCTCGTAGTAGAGTGTTTGCTGTGACTTTGAGTCTGGGTAAGCTTTGTTGAATGCTTAATGGATGCCCTGAAGACTAACACTTGTTTTAATTAGTGGATGAGGGCTTCTGCATTGTGCTGCTTCAGAAGGAAAGGGGACATTTTTGTACTTTTTTTGAGTGAATAAATTAATGCTTTTAGTATCCCAATGCTTGAAGGTAATTATGGTTGCTGTTCTCCAACATGTTATTCAAAGTCTGAAATCCAATTACAGTTGCCATTTGTGATAATTGGTCTACAGTTCATTAATATTCCAGACAGGAAATAATTGGAGGTGGCGTGTGGGATGTTACATATTCATGAGACTTCACTACCACGGTGCTTTAACAGACTGACAAGATACTTTTAATTTTTTTTAAACAATCATCCTTAGAGAAATCAAAAAAAAATCATTTGTCCTACTGTAGAAAAGGTTTGGTAGATTGGTATAAACAAATATACAGCAACATTGAATTAGTTTAATTATTCCAGACATACAAATTGCTAATAAAATGAAATTGCCCAATTTGCAAATTTCTCAAGGAAACAAGCTCTAATTTATATTGGTTATGAAAAGAAATTGCATCCTAAAACAGGTTTTATTCCAAATATGTGTTACATCTATGTACACCATGGACATTTATTTATCCTTTTTAATAATAGGAAAGCTATTATTAACTCCAATTGCCACTTTTTGAAACACTCAGGATATTTTAATCATCAGGGCTATTGTGAAAGACTTGTATTGTTATCTTTCCTATGCCTCAAAATGATTTATAGTAAACAATAGCAACATATACACATATATAGACACATATCCCATCACAGGTGAAGTAATAACTATTATAGGAACAAGGAGAACATGGAAAAATGTAGGTGTACTTTTAGTCCATGGTCCCGTGGTTGTAAGGGCTAGTAAGGTCTTTTATAACCTTTTCAAACACAGTACTGTATAATCTACCAAACACATCTTTCAGATCCGAACACATCTGACGTGTGAACATTATAATAAAAATATAAATAGGAGACTTATGACACGCATGTCTCATATCACAAGTGGCAGGAACATGCCAACTTCTTTATGTTTGGTTATGCATTGCTGACATCACCAACTGCCAAAGGTGTAGGATCACCTGCCTTCAACCTTAGAAGACCACATAGTATACTGTATAGTCAGTATAGTTATCACAATATGCCTGGACTTTACACAGCAGATGGTTTAAACATTATTTAGGTAAGAAATGCTATGGCACTGGTTCAAAGACATCTGGAATTATGTCATTCTAGGTGTATATCACATTCAGTTAGACTCTCCCACTCGACTCTAATTAGGAATGCTGCGTAAAATGCTCACACTCTGTAATCGTATAATAGCATAATAGAAGAATAAAAGTTTTTCTTCTTTATATAAAAATGCTCCATGAATACATGAATCACAAGTGGTTCAATGACAAAGTCCTTGGGCCTAAATCCATACAATCAGCTCACTATAGCCACTGGTTATTGATGTTTATATTACACCAGCTGTGTGTGCGTGCGTGCGTGCGTGTGTGTGAAGGATAGCACCATAAGCACATTATTAAATAACAGAGTTCAGCTTCAGGTCCAGAGAAACAGCCCCAACAGGGAAGCATCAACTTAACCAGAGTCATGAGACCACAAACACACATGCACGGCACGCTATAGACTTTCAGCAATGCAGATAAGCAATACATGACTGTGGGTTAGCCTTTATCTCATGTCTGTGATTGAGCAGCCTATAATGTTAATGATATAACTGTCTGCGACTACCTCTACAAGGGTCTGTATTATATTGTAGGTCTGAATACACGCTTGCACCATGCTTAGTATCTGGCCCTCTCTCCCACAGAGACAAGTTCAGTCTGAGCATATTGGTGTGGTGGTGCATGTCAAAGACAAAACAACCTGGGCCATGCTCTCTCCATAAAAGAAAGCTTCCTCTCCTAAAGTGACTATAGGAAGTAACTTCCCCCTTTTTGAGGACATGACTGGAGACTGGGTTTCTCTCTGTGTGTGTGTGTGCGTGTGAGCGAGCGAGAAGCAGGGCGAGGAACATGGCGTTGTTTTAGTCCATTTTGGGATTAGGACAGGAAGTCGTTTCAATAGAGGCAGCATGACCTCCGCTTCCGCACTCTCTTTCTCAATCCAATACATTCAATGCTTTATTGGCATTACAGATATTACCCCTACAATATTGCCAGTTTTTCATATTTTGTAACATTAAATATTCTCTAAGTCTTGTATACTCTGCTCTCTTCCTCCCTTTGTCTATAACTACCCACCACACAGGACATTTCCCCTCTCTTCTTTCTCTTGTTTTGCTCTCCGTAGTGTGTACCGTATTTGCTAAATAACCCTCTGTTTACAAGTAGATCTATCTACAGCATGTGGAGCAGCGATGCTGAAAACAAAGCTAGAACGTAGACCTTGATGTTCATTGCTTCCCTCTTCGTCTCTCGAGACTCCCCAGCCGGCTTCGTGTCAAAGCTCTTGTAGAAAACCAAAGCAAAATGTTAGGCTGGGTAAGAGGGAACATCGGCTTGTAGCTGCGCTGCGCTGCTCTGCACCAATAACAGTGCAGGAGCACTATAGCTGCTGAGTTTCATGTTGAATTCATTACAAACGCTTTATTGGTCTGTGTTCCACCCCCCGGCCTGTGGGTTCACGTGACATCACTAACCAAAACTTAATCTTCGGGGGAGGGGGGATTTGAGGGATGCTGGCACATATGTCATTTGTGAGAAACGAGAACAGTCCAAAAATAATAATGTGTTATGGTAAGTTTCGTCTTACTTTAAATGTAGTAAATGCCTGGTTACATTTATTTTCCCTTAGCTGCCAAATATACTCTGTTGCTGTGTCGCTAGTCTCTACACATTGTTTATGTAGAACACAAATAATGTGCGATCCAACTGATACGTGATTTTAGTGTATTATATGTGCTTAATAAGTGCCTACAAGTCTTATGCATCACTGAGGTGGACATATTGTAAAAACACTACGCACACACTGCTAAAGTTAGTGCTTTAATATATGCTGACTTCATTTTTCAGTATTAACTTAGATTCAATTATATTTACAGTATAAACATACTGCTCTACTTTGTGACTGTGGCTTCAGTTAGAAACATAGCATTGAGTGCAGGCTCATCCTCCAGGGTAGGAGTCATCCTTCTCTTTCATCTTTCTTGGAATGTCTAGATCCCTTGCTTTGATGCGCGCACACACCCACACACCCACAATGAAAACAGTACGATGCACTTTGTCAGCAAACGGCAATGTATTTCTCCACAGAGCCACGGGAGTGGGATACAAGATCAGAAAAGTGTAGAGCCAACCCCCAAAAACATCCTGCACGCCTGCCATAGTGGTTTTACACCAGTTACCCTTCCTTTGTACACATTTGCAAAGTCCACTACTTTTTATTTGCCCATCCTCCTTTGATTTGTTTTTCATCTTTTTCCCTTTTTTGTGGTTATTTCTCACTCAGATCCAGTGCAATGGAAACACAACAAAAACAACAACAAAAAACATAATGCATATGAAAAATACAAATTAGGTTAGTGAACAAACATTATGTTACAGTGACGCTGTAATGACTTATGTGTTCGTGACGCAAAGTTACCGTGTTGCACACATGGTCAATCAAACACGCAACAGTATTTTAGAACACACCCTGGCAAACGGGTACAAATGCTAAGGGCAGTATATCTTTCTACACACAAAACACACAGATGAACACGCAGCAGAAACATGCAGTTTGGCTACAGTATTACTGAGTGCTCATGTTGAGCCTCTCTTCACAGAGAGCCCAACACCTCACACACAGGCAGAGATGTACTGGGAGCCACGCCCTGAAGGCTTTCTGTACAATATGACAGTGTTATGTTTACCTGTCTATTTATCGCTTGATGCACGGAAGTGTGTGTGCATGTGTGTATGGCAAGCCAGAGGGGGGAAAGGGAAGATACATGACAGGGATATGGAATTCATTCAGGAGCATTGTGCACGAGTCCAGAGAAGCTTCCGCTAGTATGCGAAGAGGAAGGAGGGCACAATAAATCCATTGTACTAGAGAGGAGGAGGAGGAGGAGGGGTGAAGCCCACTATCTGCAGCTGTTCATCTCTGCTGTGCTGGAGGGAGCAGAGGAGCAGGCGGTAAAGAGAGCAGGAGAGATGAAATAGAAGAAGATGCTTAGAGGAAAGCTGAGGAGAGGTTAAGGAGTGAAGATGTATCCCTGTGCTCGGTGTAAAGGTCACTGACAGGAACACTTGTGCAACCTTATCACATAGCAGAGCATATGCCCCCCCCCCACACACACACACACACACACACAGCCATCCTGTCACATGCGTATCCAGACGCGTAAATTTTGCTTCAAATTAACTTCCTTTCTCTCTTTTGGTGATCCAACAGAACACACGTATCTACACTAGCTTGGCATCACAGCTGAACAGAGGAAGAGCAGAAATCACCTTTCCATTATTCACGTGGCTCTCAGTGCTCATGTTATACAGGGAGTGCTTTGTGTTTGCTTGTGTTTATGAAAGTGTTTGAGAGAAAGAGATACCCACTCCTCATTCTCCAGGCAGCTGCAATACACATTTACACAGATCCTTCACCTTTGACCTTTCAGTGTTCCACAGTGGTCAGTCAGTAAAGAGTCACTTTAAGCCAACAGTCAGTTAAAGTCAGTATGGCCTGCAGAGGCGTGTGTGTGTGTGTGTGTGTGTGTGTGTGTGTGCGTGCGTCACTGCAGCATGATGTCCTTCAGGTTCTCCTGCAGAATGGTGTCCTTGACGGCGTGGAAGACGAAGCGGATGTTCTCCGTGTCCACAGCGGTGGTGAAGTGATGGAACAGCGGCTTGCCCCGGTTGCGCCTCTTGCGGCTGAACGACTGCACCAGGAACGCCTGGTGGTGGAGGGGTTGGGGGTGAGACTCACTGTATCAACGTACTTCTCATTTAAACCTCCTCTCTTAGATGAGCACTTTATGTTATTAATAAAGCACTTTGTTAGTACTGTATTGAGGCTTCTAGCAAAAGTGAATGATGTGATACATATATGTTGTTGTTATCCTAATAGAATGTTGTTCGCTTACGATAACTGGTCTACCGCATGTTCTACAATACTATTAACAAAAGTATTGATTGTAAGTCGCTTTGGATAAACATCTGTTGAATGTTGTAAATGTTAAGAAGTGGATTACGAACACCTGCTCATCAGCCAATCAGGTGGCAACAACATGCATAAGAACGTCCAGACATGGCCAGGAGGTTTAGTTGATCAGAATGTGGAAGAAATGTGACCTAAGTGACTTTGACCGTAGAATGACGCGGTGGTTTGAGAATCTCAGGAATTTGTGATCTCCTGGGATTTGACGGGGAATGGTGCTAAAAACTAAAACATCAGCAAAGTGGGTGAAAGTGTCTTGTCAATGAGAGAGGTCAGAGGAGAGTAATAAATAACCTGTGTGCTTGTGCGCGTGTGTGTGTGTGTGTTACCTGCACGTCCTCTAGTCTTCGTGCGTCTCCTCTGAACTCGGGGAAGTTCTTGCGGATATCCACGGTGCGAATCTTCTCCACCAGCAAATCTGTTTTGTTGAGGAAGAGGATGATGGACACATTGAGGAAAAGCTTGTTGTTGACGATGGTCTCAAAGATGTTCATGCTCTCAACCAGACGGTTGGTCACACGGTCCTCCATCAAGACCTGGACACACACATGAACACACACAGAGAGTTAATACCCATGGGTCATGCAATGCTAGCTGAAACTCAACAATAACATTTTCCGTTAGTCTGTCCACCTTTAGTTCCCACTAGGTTTTAGCTGTTTTCTAAGAGCTGCCCCTAGGGGCACCATTACAGCTAACCTCTCTGGACCTCACTGTTCACTGGAGAGCCATGTAGCTCTTAGGGTGAGTATACGGGAACCTAGAGGGTGTGCTAATGACCAGGGGGAAGGCCAATGGCCCACAGAAGCTGCATTAGCTAAAAACAAAACAGTACTACTAAACTACAGCAGTTGGGGAGCTATTGTAGGCCTTCAGTGTCGTTAAGTTTTCCAGACGGTGTAAGCCAGAAAAGCTATTCTCAGCATGCGCAGCTTAAAGGCCCAAGTACACTTTCTGTGGAACTTACCGGTCTGCATACGCTGCATGGCGTACCTTTCGTCATGCAGACGTGTGTGCTGACTGCGCATGTGCGTCAGTCTGCTAAGCTCACATTACTTCAATGCACATTCAAAATATTTCTTTCCATTGAATATCTTGATTAGAAGGCGCTGAGATGCGTCAGCATGAAGTATAGGCTACTTTGAGCAGCCTGAGCATTTATCTACGTTTGAGTTGCGTAAAGCTAACATTTGGTAATATTAAGTAATCTTAGCAGTGGTACCAACCATGATACTATACTATGTATCTCAATGTCAGACAAATACTGCAACTGTGTGTGGCTGCCTGGTTTAAATAATTTGCTCTTGATTTTAGGTGAATACTCTGGATATAGCTAAAGATTATTGTTGAGAAAACACAGCGCTCGCTTTGTCCCTTGTCCCCTCCCATCCCCATGCCCAGCCCCTCTCCTGAGTTAGCTATGTGCTCACCTGACAACTAGCGCTATATCCCAAGCAGAGGAAGAAGAAAATGGAGGAACATTGTGCATTGACGAGGAGTTCAAAGGTCATCATATGACCATTGAAATAAACTGGTTTGGCATCAGAACAGTCTTTATCAGTGTTTGCCCGGCCATGGTTATGGGAACAATCAACAACAAAGACAGCTTTGTGTAAATGTTGCCCTCACTGGGTCTTGCTTTATAACCATTAATATATTCCAAAATTATTCCAATAGTGATTGTTCTGAAGAAGCCCGTTCTTGAGGCCAACACTAAAATGGAAATTGAAAAAAAAAAGACCAGATAACAACCACAAAATGTCTGAGCACTAAAGCTAGGTTTGTACAAAAAGCCTTTAATTAAATGGGAATAAGACTATTTAAAAATAAACACGCACACCAAAGCCTATCAGCTGTTTTTTTTTTAACTTAAATGGTAATGCTTAAAATCTGGTATCATTATGTGATTTATTCATTAAGGCTAGTGTTTAAAAACACACGAGCAGCTATGTGTTTCACATCATCTTAAATTTGAATTCCCTTACTTAAAAGGGACTACTTCAGCAAACTCTTGAAGGCATATATTTTTGATGATAATCTAAGAAGTTTGATTAAATCAAACGCTGAAACACACATGCCCCTATTATTACGATTTGTGCTGGGTTGGACTGCGTTCTGCCCCCAGTGGCCAAATAATATAAAATCCTTCAACTGTTTTTACCTGGTCATATTCAGAGGACGACACCATGAAAAGTATAGAGGTGATCCCGTCAAAACACTGGAACCACTTCTGGCGCTGGGACCTCTGCCCTCCCACATCCACCATCTTGAAAGGAATCTTCTTGATGACAAAGTCATGCTCCACAATACCTTTTGTGCCTTTCCTTGCAAATAAAATATCCTGCTTGCTAGGGCTGTAGTTCTGAAAAAGTGACATGTGTTGTAGTTTGCAAAGTAAAATACTGAAAATAAATAATTAACCAACACTAACAAATCAATGAATAAATATAGAAAGAAAGAAATGACTAAGTCATATGACTCACCAGCTGACCAATGCGGTCTAAGTTATCCAGGAAGTACTTGACTGACTCGCTCTGCAAACAGTATAAAGGGAAGGTAAACCAACCAATTTAATCATCCACAGATCATCCTGTGATGCACTAGCTATGTATACATTTAACAAAATAAATTACATCAACTCACTATCTTGATTATGATATACAAATATTAGTATGACACTGTAAATGCATGACCATTCATTTCACTTAGAGTAATGAGGTGCTGTAGCAGAAAAAATAAAAATAATGTATTTAAAATGTATTATATTTTAAAATATAATAAGATATGTTATGTGGACATTGATTCATTACATTTTTAAACAAATTAAGTACTATAACACACATATCACTGAAGAAAACAGCCTCACTCTTTTCTATTATGTACAGCTATAAAATAATGCATTTGTTTTACAATAGACAATGTTTTACTAGCATGTTGCTTGTGACAATAAAAAGTGTCTCATTTTTATGCACACAGCCGTACATTCATTTATGCACACACACACACACACACACACACACATGAAACAGCTGTGTGTGTGAAAACCATACAAAGACAGAAATGTGGTAGTCAGGGATTAGTTACAGACAGAACAGATTTTTGGCACACACACGTACACACACACACACACGAACACCTCAACAAACACACATCCCAACCAGACGCCTAAACACTGCTGTGACGTCACTGCTGGATGTGCATCCCTGTCACGACACATCCTTCACCAGGAAACACAATCCCTGCGTGGGTGAGTGACCCCGTGACCCCGTGACCCCCACGGCTGCCCTGACTTGTCACAGTGGTAGGAAAACACAGCCGTTGGCTCTCATTGGCCACCCAGACATAGGGAGCTAGAGGGAGGAGTTGGCCAGGGGGCTAACATGGAAGTGGGGAATTCCCAGAGCATCATAGATATGCAAACACACACAAGGCAAAATATCCACTGAATTTCAACTAACAGAAAAAGTTAAATCACCACTAGAAGTGATGCTATATGTGAAACTGATATGATAAATCCTAAACCTATTAGTCCAAAGCAGGAATATTTGGGAATTTTGTGTAACGGGTTCTGTTAAGTTACCAATATAGTATTAGCCTATTAAAAACTGTAAAACATTTAACATCATTCTGTCTGCGAATGTGACTCTGCACATGTATGTTTTAGTGTGTGTTAGTGTTGTGTCTGTGTGGTGTGTGTGAGTAAGGCAGGAGGAATGTCTATTCATTTTGTGTATGGGTAGATTATGGGTTTATTTCAGATAGACCTGAAAAGGCTCGTAATTTGTGGTGTGGTGGTTGTGTGCGGGCGCAACTTTGCTGCCTATATGTGTCTGATACAGAGTTTACTTTGAGGTGTATCCATCTACTATCTTAAAAAATTGTGGTCTGATTTAAATCTATAATGTTACAATATTATATTTAGCAAAGTTATGTTTACTTACCCAACGTTTATCAATTAAGAAATATATTTAAACCAGATTAACTTTTTGTTTTCTTTTATACATTGTAGAATATAAGCATTTTTAGAATGAGATATGTGGTTTTATGACCAATCTGTGTCAGAGCTGGATCTGAAACTGCAGTGTTGCTTGAGACAGTAATAGCAAGGCCAACTCCTCCTCTGGTTGTTATGGGAACATGGAGGCTTATGGGAGTGTTTGGTTGTAGGAGCTTGAGGAAGTTGGTTCCAACGACCCTCACCTCACACACACCCCCACACACACTCAGACACAGTCTAAAACGCCTTATTTTAGACTTTTGCCGCCTGCAACGTTGCGTCTCTATGCACACACAAACGCGCACACACACAAGCAGGCAAGGACCGCAAAGAAATGGAAATCTAATACTGTAAGGAAGAGAAAATGGGATAGAGACAAATATCATTTCTATCCTTCCTGTTAGTATATTAGACTCAGCTCTTAGAATGTTTAGGTAATGTAAAGTTTATTCAGCTGTTAGCAATTCTTTTTAAAGTACTTAATGGTATGTTAATATGGTATGATACTAGTAACTAAAGCCCTTTTTCACATTGTTCCTGGTAAGCTACCTGCATGACTGTGCAGGCACAGCTAGTGATTTTCTCTATTCAGACATGCAGCTCCATCCAGGGACATTTACCTCTTGCGCCTGTTCATTAATGCGGTTGTTAATACTGGCATAGTGCAATAGCTTGGACAATCCAGCAAAGGGCGCTAGCTAATGCAACGCTTTATGGATGCTGCCAAGTGCCATAAACAAATTAAAGTTTTCTGGATACTTCAGTATACATCTTACTTTTGAGCTCGCTTTGCACAATTTGCGTTTGTACATAAAATATATGCAGCACATAATATACTGTATGTCATATGCATCTTACACTGTTGCCAGCTGAAGGCTATTTTAAGCTACATCCAACCTGAAGCCCTGATAAGGTCATAAAGCGTAGAAGTGTGCTGCCTGAAGTAAATTTCCCCATTCATTTTTGCGTTAATTGAGATAAATTAATTATAGAAAAAAATAACACGGCCAAAAAAATGTATGCTGATTAATCATATTGATAGCCCCACTCCCCTTAGTTATTGTTGTTACGGAGAATTCACAGCCCGAGAGTGCGAAAACAGAAAAATGCAAACATCAGAGGTTGAAGAAGATATTGCTAAATCAAAAATCCTCTTAATAAATGAGTCGGTAGGGCCTTCTTGTACGCTCTACCCAGGCCCACTCCTCGTATAAATAAAACATGGTATTTCCAAGAATGTGTCTGACATGGACGATCTCCATTTGGACAAAACTTGTCTGTCAGTGTCAAAATGATATCCCAAGAGACTGAATTATGCTGTAGTTTTCTACTTTTAAAGACAGGACCTGATTTTGTCTAGATTGGAAGCTGTCAAAAAGGTAGGCCTACTTGCCATGGAGGGATATGTAGGCAACGTTTAACGCTAGATTTGGTGACTATCTTAATTTGGAGGCGAGAGTACAGTAAAAATGGAAGAAGGCTAATCTTGCGACGATAACATAGCAGTAACAACATCAAAGGCATCAGAGGAGACTACCCGATGTAGTGTTAACAATAGCGGTGAAACAAGCCAACACCGTAGCCTTGGTTTACTGCAGTGATACAGTAAGCAGTCCTAAGCTTGATTTTGCTGCCTGTCATACTGTAATGATTCCCTGTTAATATTATTTATATTGATTTAATGCATAGAATACATTTTGCTTTTGGCTCTGTTTTGTTTTGGGAAACAATAAAATATACCACAATGCATATAGCTCATATCTCATATATGATAAGCCCAACGCACACCGGCAGTGTACGACGCGCGTCATTACATATGCCCCTATTGTTTTCAATATGTATGTACAATGCGCACACATGCGCCGTCTAGACGAGCTTTGACACACGTTGACACGCCAGCCAGCTAGGGAATACGCCACTGTTCTATTCTCCCGTGTCGACGCGCCTGAAAACACGAGAGAATATGCAGTTTGGCATGTCCCGGCTCCCGTAGCAGCTCTTTTCTCTGCTTCTGTTGTAGCGCGACTGCTCCGTTCCTTGGTATGCTATACGCTATCAACAAATGCTTATGTAGCCTACCTTCCAACTATGTTGTTGATATGCTGCTAACAAAACAATCTTAACTGCTCAGATTAAATTATCAAGGTAGAAATAAACAATAGGCAAGAGACTATCGGCATTTGGTCTCGCGCTGTGTAATGTTCCCTGTTGGCGCACCATGACGACGCACCATGACTATTGGTGCTTAACGCGCGTCATATGATGTGCCGCGACGCCTGCGGTGTGCGTTGGGCTTTATCCTATACATCCCAGAGCCATTGAAAGATAGACTTGCGCCAATGGAGGTTCAAAAATGTCAACTGTCACATGGTTCATAAGAGAGGCAAAACAGTTCCAGGAAGTGTTTGGTGGGAATTTATATATCGACATAACTTCACCGATTTACATTTACAATATTATGTATAGGGTACTTTTAGTATTTTAAGGCTCCACAATCCGCCATTGCTGTGAAAAAACAGTCCATTGGAGTGAACGGAGATGACGCGACTCTCTCTATACATGGCTCTGGTATACCCCACACATCGTTTGATATAATTTTCTGTTTAAGTCATAAAACCCCATAAATTCAGAATTACATCTAAATGTCTAATGCCACTCTATACGGCTGAGTTATAAAGTTGTCAATGCAATAGCCTATACTGAACTGTCATTGGCTCAAATGTGCGATATGTAAGGAAGTATAAGGCAAATATTGAAAAATGCTATAAATTAGATTAGTTAATCAAAAAGCATGTAATTAATTGGAATAATTTGTTTAATGAAAAAATATAAAAAAGATTGTATACCATTATTTTGTAGCACCGAATCATATAGTTTATGGTTACGAGCATTCTCGTAGCTGGTTGGGTTGGTTTCAGGCTGAAAACTTGATTTATGAACTCTTTCTTTTTACAAAAAGTCAATGGAGAAAATGAGTGGGAAATGTACTTCCGGTACCATAGTCGCTAAAAATGTGGGCGGTCACTGTTACACTCTATTACTCTAAAAGAAATGTGCATACTAATGAAGACAAATGTACTTTGTCACTTTGGATAAAAGCGTATGCTACAGTAAATGCTAGGAATATGCTACGAATGTAACAAATAGTGTGTGTGTGTGTGAGAGAGAGAGTATAAACAATTATAAATTGTAGACAGTTGTTATTAAAACAGTCCAAACAACTGACAGAGATGATAAGGAGCACAGGAACTGTATGTTTTGACCTTTCTTATCTAAACATTTGTACTGGTCTTATGTGTGTTTGTGTGTATACAGTATATTGAATGGAATACCCTTCTATGCAGGATTTATAAGTGAAACTTTAATCTTGCAGTATAAACATCGCCTCCTATTCCCATTATTCAGATTCAGTCTCTCCTCAAGTAATCGGTCACCCCTAGTGTGATAGCAATAGAAGGATGAGTGTTACATGGGTGTGGTGTGAACGCTGGGAAGGCCACAACAGACCAGAAGACCAAACAAGTCTGTTGGCTGCTCCTGATGTTGGTTGCCTCCCCATCCCCCCAACTGTCTGCCACCTCTCCCTCCTTTGGCCCTGCTCCAGCACTGCCTGGGAAATGCTGCTTGTGGTGTCCCAAGAAAACATTTCAGAGAGAGAGAGAGAGAGAGAGAGAGAGAGAGAGAGAGAGAGAGAGAGACTAAGGCAGAACCCTTCTAAACAACAATCTGTTTATTTTCATACAGCAGAGCTACAGTGACGTCTAGCTTTAGCATGCTAACTTTATCATAACCGGGACTATTGATAAGACAAGCTTGCACTAAAACCTCTGCTCACGTGTCTGTCTCTCGCTCTCTGTCTGTCTGTCTGTCTTAATCCCCCTCTCCCTCTCTCACACACACTCTCAGTAAGTGAGACAACAATCTGGAGCCAGACAGGTGTCGCTTAGATTGTTTCATCAGAAGCAACACTGGAACCATGTGAAAGGTCAGATGTGGCAGACCTTGGAAATCACTGTAAATCAGAATAGTTACGTCTACTAGCTCATCACTAGTTACTATTTAAAATGTACTAAATGCAGCTACATCTAATAGGCCTATATAGCATAGTAGTGCACTGCATGCTAATGCTAAAAATAAGTAAAGAAGAAGACCTCAGAGCACAGACAACAACACTAGAGTAAACAACAACAAAAAAGCACTCTTTTTGCTTTAAGAATATTTAAAGAAAATTTGGCACCGTTCAATTCCATTAAAACTGGTGAAATAATGTGAAAATTCGAATGAACCACAACATCACATGTGAGAAGAAAATAGTTTTCCTTTTAAAGAACAGGCCATTACCCCTGGAAAAGGCTCTCATATATAAAAATAATTAGCGAATAGCTGTAGAAACTGCTCAGCCTTGCAGTGGTCCTGTAACAATCCTGAATGCTTTATATAGAAGCCATCTTGTTTTGTTCTATTTAGAGAGCAGATAAGGATGATCCCCATCAGGCCTGACAGGGAACACCAACAGACACACTCAAAGAAGCAGAAGTGGATACAAGTAGAACATGTGACCTAGCTAGAAAATGACTAACTTGCATGATGGCTCAAGCAAGTGAGAATTTTTACTTCCTCTGCCTGCATTCGGTGCGTTTGTTTACAACAGAAAGATAGCGGTGACAGCGGTACAGCACAGCGAAATCTGCAGGAGAATTTCCAGTTACCCTACAAGCCGTATCTTTCACTCTCCTGGCCGAGAACACTTCATCACCATGATGCATGCTGTTTTTATATAAATAAAGTTTGTCAGAGAGAAGTGCAAGGAAAAGCAATTTTACAAATCTGTAAACATAGCCCACAGCCAGAAGACGATTTTATACCAGGGGGATTTGTACATGGTTTTTATATTGAATTCATCTATAAGTGATTATTGTTTGCAGGAATGAATCTTATAACATACTGTACTGTATCAATCTATTCCAGTAGCTATCAATCACCCACCCACAAAGTGTGTATCCATCTACATCCAACTCCAACTTTAAATCAGATATTAACATATCCTTCATCTATCACCCATCCCTTCCTCAATATTTCATTCATCCTTCATGAATTCATCCATTTGTATAATCTACCAGCCATCCTTCATTAATAGATACATCAATCTATCCTTCAATATCCATCCATCCATCTACCCTTCATTAATCCACCATCTATCCACCGATCCTTCATTAATCCATCCATTTATCCTTCATTAATCCATCCATCTTTCATGAATCCATCCATCCTTCCTTCATTAATCCATTCATCCTTCATTAATCCATCCATCCATCTTTCATTAATCCATCCATCCATCCTTCATAAATCCATCCATCAATCCTTCATTAAGCCATCCATCCATCTATCCTTCATTAATCCATCCATCCTTCATTAATCCATCCTTCATTAATCCATCCAGCCATCCTTCATTAATCCAGCCATTCATCAATCCTTCATTAACCCATCCATCCCCATGTCCCCACCAATGTCACCTACCAGCTGGAACTCAGAGCGGCGTGCGTAGGCCTCCTGTATGCCGGCATCGGCCCAGAGTGCGCTCAGCGCCGTCACGTACAGCTGGAACTCCCCGGGCTCCACCCCCGGGGTGCCGGCACGCCCCTCCCACGACATCACCAGCATTCCCTGCTTCTCGTTCTCGCAGCTCTGCCAGCTGATGCCCAGCTTGTCCCTGGCATCCACCAGCACCCGCATTCCCTGCATGGGACCAGGTTAAGGGAGAGGTCACATCTGTGCACACAGTACACAGGTTACATTTACCATAGACCGGACATCATTATACAGGCTATTGACTCTCAGATCTGTTTTCACTGAGATTATAGTCTGGAAATCCTGATCACTTTAGTGTCCGCTAGGTGTGCTAAATATATTGACTCAATATTGTAATATCACAATGCGCAATATCGTATTGAAAATGTTGCAGAAATAATGTAATATTCTATTTATTTTGTGGCTGTGTGGCTTAGTTGTGTTGGATTTTAACAGAAATCTAAGATGTGTGGCTGATGGACAACTACACAAAAACATTTTTGGCCAAAAATAATGTATCTTGGAATTACTGTTGTTGTACCAGTTCAATATGACTGTCAGTTGGTAAACCTTGGTGTTTTTATGATAACTATCGCAATATGCCATTTTGTCAATATCATGCCGCCCTAGTGTCCGCAGAGCCACGACAGACCAATCAGCGATCAGTAGGGGTGGCTAAGTGCAATGATGTTGAAGTAAACCATATTGTTCTGAGGTGGTAAGAAGCTAGATGAAGCGGTACTGCCAACAGTTTGGTTAAAAGTTGCTCCAGTCGTTTCAGAATTAACCCGAGAGACTGTAAACAATCCCCAATGGATCAGAGCGTGTCCAGACCCGGTTCATAACGTGAATTAGGGGTCTGATTATACACCAGACTAGTGTTGTTACCCTTGCCTTACTTTGCCATAGACTGTCTGGACGTACAATCATTTTACAGGCACAAAATAAACTCCCCAACCAAATTCAAGTGTTTGAGGTATAGCACACACACACAGAGCCTTATGCAACACACTATTCTGCTTATCCTGATGCACGCAAGCGCAAGCACAGTGAGTGTGTGTGGCTTTCTGAAGACAACCATGATGTGGGCCAATCTCCATGGGAGGTCGTCTTCTGGATGATCAAACGTACCATCACACACACACACACACACACACACAGCCAACCCCATAAAGAGAGTAACAACCTATTAAATCCTTCTATACCTCTCGTCATCTAGCTCCTAGTAAAGGACTTGCTTATTTGTTCTATTTGTCATCTGTTGCTCTGAACCCTCTCTGAGTTGTCTGCTTAAGGACTCAGTGTGTCGTGTGTGTGATGTGTTTGTTAGCAGGGGGAGGGGTGTATCTGGGAAGCTTGTGTGTTATGGTGTGGTTGCGCCTAAACCCCCAAGGAAAAAAAAAGGCTTTCTGGGAGTTGTGTGTGTCTGTGTATAGTAGACCACACAACCTTCTCTCTCTCACACACACACACACACACACACACACACAAAAGCGCAGACGAGCACACACACGTGTACACACGCACACAACTCCGGAGCAGTACCAACCCTTACTCAGATTGACTGACTCATCATTACTGTTCGCCCCTAGACGCATGGACATCATCACCACTGAGCTACTGTACAGCTAACGTGGCATTTGCAGCACTTACAGTGTGTGGTTGTCTGCTGGTTGTCTGTTCTTGTCAAGGGCTATCTATCATTCTCTCTGTTTATCTGTCGACGATAGGCAGGTATTGCACAATTGTCTGCCTGAAAGCCTGTCTGGCACTCTGTTAAGTCAACCAGCCAGCATATATCTCTATAGGCATGTCTGTTCTATAGCTTTTAGCCAATGTGCACACTGCACAGTGCCGCTATAGTGGAATGCTCATATTCTATTGTTGGGTGATTAGATTAGGCCTGTTTCCCCTTGTGTGTTGGTGCTCCACAACACATGACCCTCTACTCTGAGCTGATGTCACCACTCATATCCTGGCATTATGCTGGGTAAGGCATTATACTGTAGTGATTGTGTGGAATTGCAAGCAGCTAGATTCACCAGGGCTCTGTGGCGGCCAAGGCGGATGTACTGGTCCCTCTGGAATAGTTTGTATTGTTTGCTTGGCAAAAGAGGCCCAGCATGGACGCTCAGCCAGAAGAAAAACAGGACAGGAGGACGGTTGAAGAAAATATGACAATGAAGTTACATTTTAAATAGGTGTGCATACATTGTGTCCTTTAAGTTGCAGGGGGGCTTGCCAAACAAACATAAGCCTATTCCTTTATCTTATCTTGGGTGTAAACGTTTGACTCCACCGTTAGTTTATTGACTCTAACTAAATTGATTAGGCTAGCTCAGGTCATCCTCTCAAATACTTACCTTTATTATGTTCTCATATATAGTGTCCCGGAAATCCAGAAGAGCTTTATGGTCAAACTCTTTCCCGTTAATTATTCGCATTTGTTTCAGAAACGTGGACTTCCCGCTCTCCCCGGCGCCCAACAGGAGAATCTTGACCAGCCGGCGAACTGCTCTCCTCTCCCGGGCAAGCATAGCGTCAATCTCCCGACTCCTCCGCCGTGCTTCCCGCTCCTGCGCCGAGTCCCTCTCACGACGCCTTTCCTTGGTGCCGCCGGGCTCTCGGCTCGCCTCGGCCGGGAGCAGACACCGGCCCAGTGTGCGGACAACTCCCGACATGGCTGGCCCTGGACGTCGAAAAGTTTTGCAAGCTTCAGCCAGAAAGATTCATCGTAGGACGAGAGATGCTGTATTAATCAAATTGTTAAAATGACCCGTGACGCGATCAGCCCGTTGTTCTAGGCTAAATAATTTAAAGTCTACATAAATTTAGGCTATACCGGGCGATTCCGTTATCTATAGGCTAGCGGTTTTCAGCTCATCGTTAACCCGAAGGTAGCTCGATTCCATGTTGGTAAGATCTCTGTTGTGGAAAATGTTTCAGGATCCTGGATAAGAGAGACAAAGGTTCAAACTACAATTATTTAGGCGCGTCCTTTCTTATTAGTAGAGATAGGCCTAGACCTATTCCAAAAATAATTGTGTCCGATCGTCAAGAAGAAAAACTGTTTTTGAAGATCGAATTGACGAAGAGAAGGAAACTCAAAGCCGCGTAGTAGTCTTTCAAACACTGAACTAGTTCGCGAACTTGGGAAGTAGCGCTGCGGGAGGCGTATAGGTTGCATTGTGAGGGATGTGATTGCTTTACTGCAAGACACCATTAGAGGGCGCCAGAGATCTGCAAGGAGATGGCTGGCTGGTAATGAAAGAGGGCCATCCCTCAACAACCGACTTTGTTTTACATGAATTCAATAGTAGGCCTATTATTAGTATTAATCAATTTATATTAAACAAAGTAGGTCCGGTGAAATATTTATATAGAATAATATGCATCATGACATTGGCTCCTTTTATTTTCCTTACATTTACAGTCTCTAAAACAGTGAGGCTTATTTGTCAATGAGGTTCAAATGATAGGGCTATTATAACGATTATATAGTCCAAACCTTTAGCACCCCAATTAACACCATGCTTCCTTGGCACACTCGGGTTTTCTTAAACAGCTTTTATAGGTCATAAATATTGGGCTACTGTGAAATTGACACCGGTTTGGAAACCAACAACGATGTATCATGCAAAACCTTGACAGCAGGAGTTATTACCCAGTATGACATCTGACTTTTCACTTAGGCCAGCAAATTAAACTATAATAAAACAAAAAATGTCTGTTGCTGTCTTACCTCAATATTCAATAATATATGTTTAGTGTATCTGCATTCCGGATCAAATGTGTAGTTTGCCTACTAATTAACTAAATATATCAATTCGTTTTCCAGCCAACATTGGTTCCCATTGGTTTTCATATGTCTGCAAGCCAATGGGTGAATAATTTGTTGGTAATGTCTCTGCATCAGATTGTTCTGGGACTTGCATACATTTAACTGAATGGAAAAGATATAGATTTATTAAGATTTTGTTTTTATTTAAATTCTTTTAAAACTAGCACAGTATGAACATTTACAGCCAGATTTATAGAATGGACATTTACAGTAAGGACATAAACATTAACATCAACATACATTAAGGACGCTTAAATAGCATTACACTGCTGAAGGTCCTCCTTGCCATGTAGCATCCATAGTTTCCAACTGCATTGAAAGTGTATGCTTTCATTTTGTGTTTTTTTTGTAACATTAAATATATACTTATTATTGCAAATTGAATTTGGATGGTGGACACTTCTTTTGTAGCATATGGCCAACATATACAGTACAATACAGTCAACATATGTATTTTTCTCATTACCAAAGGTATTAAGGAAAAGCTGATGAGAAAAATACATATGTTGACTGTAGCCTATAAGCTAAAATAAGATGTAATGGTGGCTCTTAACTGCAGATAGTTTTGTGGTGTAGTTTGAACTTTGTGGGCGCTGTCAGATTAGATTTAAACAGGTGACAGCTGCTAACAGTCTGCCTTTGAATTCAATATGCATTCACACTCTATTGATACACACACACATGAAGGGTGAAGGGGTAGCTCTGTTCCCCATGCTCACTCATATTGTGTGTGTGTGTGTGTGCGTGCACACACGTGTGTCTGTGTGTGTGCGCGCATGCGTGTGAGAGAGAGCGAGGTGAGCACATTATTAAAATTCATCCAGTCCATCATGCTAACACATCAACAACACACTCTCCTGTGTAATTAGCCTAAAAGCCTTTTCATCAGGAACAACGTACTAAAAACACACACGCGCACACACACACACACACACTAATGGACACTAGCAGTACTTGTGTCCGCTAATAATCCATATCCACCTGCTAATATGACCTAAGAAGACTAGTTGTTGGTGGCATCATTGTGTATGTGTGTGTGTTTTGTGTTATTTATATGCTAATGAAACTAAAAGGGAGTGTTGTGGAGTGAAATGTGCTGCACAATGGTGTGTGTGAATGAAAAAATTACGGAGAGAGAGAGAGAGAGAGAGAGAGAGAGAGAGGACACAGCCAAATCAGAGCTGGTACAGGGAGGTACTGTTGTTATATTGATAACAACATGTCTCTATCTCTGTCATCTGTTTACTATACCTGCCATCTTTTCTCCTTAACCTCATTCTTGTGAACTCACAGCAACACACTATCTGACTGCATAACTGATGTGTCTCAGCAACACACATGTGTTGTCTACCAAACAGAAATAACAAACGATCTATGCTTTTGTTCCTCTGACAGTTTTGGTCAAATATTGGTCAAATATGAACTCATTGCTAGCTATTGGGTGTAGTCTGTCCGAGCCCAAATGAAACCACTTACATTAATAACATCCAACCACTGTTCCATGTACTTCCTGCAAGTGTTCCAAGTCTGACGGCACACTCTGTGCTTGTTGTAATCCGTGCTCCATAGACGGTCAGGTCAGGTGTGTGTGTGTGTGTGTGTGTGTGTGTGTGGGGGGGGGGGGGGGGGCGGCCCCAAAAGCATTTTTTTTA